>BDMV01000003.1:7546192-7559546 GCA_008326285.1 Oryza officinalis | reverse complement strand
CTGAAGAAGGCAAAGCTCCTCAGATTTCCGGTAGCAACAAGGAGGCTGACGCTTCTAGTGAAGAAACGTGGCGAACACCAAGTGACCCGATGGAAGTAATACAAGTCGCTCCTCGCGATGATGATCCGGACTACATACCTATGGAACAGGCCGTAAGTGTTGAACATCGTTAGCCATATATTAATTCGTACGTAAATACCAAATCTGCCTAATGATATAGAGAGTGACTTATGTTCTGCAGATGGAAGTCCGACGCCGCTCGAAACGTAAGGCCGGGAGGACTCGCAGATCGGAAGAAGTTGAAATGGACACTGCTACATCTGCCCCGGATCGTACGGATACATCTGCGAGTGCAGGCGGGAGTGGGAAAAGAAGACGTGGTGAGAGAAGCAAGAACAAATTACCAAAGGAAACATACAACGTGATTGCTGTCGATCAGGATGGGAAGCCCGTCGAGCCATCGATTGTGAGGTCCAGGTTCAGCAACACCTGTGGCACTCTAGTCAGGACACGTTGTCCAATCAATGTTAAGTTATGGGAAAAGGTGGACGAGAACATCAAGACACTGCTCTGGAATGATTTGCAAAGGTATTTCGTGTACCCTCCTGGATCGGAGGTCATAGGCAGAGAGTACGCACTTAAAAAGATGGGAGATCGATGGCGACAGTGGAAGTCCGATCTAAATCGGGATTACGTCCAGAAGAATCGCCCCCCGTTCAATGACTATGGACATATATCGCAGGCTGACTGGGATACGTTCGTTGCGGATCGTACCACAGCTGAAGCGTTGGCGTTGAGGAAAAAAATGTCAGATCTGGCGAAGAAGAACAAATATCCCCATCGATTGGGTTCGAGTGGATACGCTGGGCACGTCGATCGATGGCGAGAAACCGAGCAAAAGTTTGCAGCCGCTGGCAAGCCTTTGCTCGTAGACCCCATGGTGGAACGAAGCAAGAATTGGGTGTGGGCGCGCAGCACAGGTCAGGTCTCGGAGGAGGGAGATATACTATTCGAGACTCCTGACATAGAACAGATCACTGAAAATTTGCAGAAGATCGCCGAGAAAGAAAGATCAGGACAGTTCGTCCCACGGAGGGAGAATGACCAACTTACTGCAGCCTTGGGGACCGCCGAACACTCTGGACGTGTAAGGGGTTTGTCGTCAAAGACGAGTTGGAGGTTAGGGTTCCCACAGGACACATCAAGCTATAAGAAGAGAGACAAATACAAAGAACAACTATCGGACAAAATCTATGCGCAAGTGAAGGAACACTTCTATTCGTTGGCAGCTGAAAACCCCACGGCCTTTCCAAGGCTATTCCCTGATAGCCAGCAAACCATCCAATCTCCACAGCCAACAACTCAAGTACGTAGCAGTGCAGGCTCAGTGGACACAACTCCTTGCGCTGTGGATGGTATAACCGAACCAACTCCGTGCTCACTCGTAGTACCTATCGGCCGCGCTGGAAAGACTAAAGAGGTTGCAACGGGTTTAGCGATACCCGGCCGGCAATTCCACAACACGGCAATCCCTGAGGATTATGCAAGGGTACAAGTCGCTAAGGTACATAGCGAGCACACTTCTATGGAACTAGACATCCCTGCACCGGAGGGGATTGAACTTCTCGGCGATGCAGTAAATCAGTTTATATTGTGGCATCGTCGAGACATAATCCTGACAGCTGCCGCTCCAGCACCAACATCTTTAACTCCAACCTCAAAACAAGCAAAGACAGCTGCCGCTCCAGCACCACCGTCGCCTCCTGGACCACCTTCCCCTCCAGATCCAGCGTCGCCACCATCGATTAGGCCCCCGCCTCGCCTACCTACTCCACCGCCCTCCCCAGCTCAAGAGGCAGCTCCTCCAGCTCCCCCCTCTCCGCGAACAATTCAACCCTCTCCGCCCACACCCCAATCTGCTCCGGTGGAACAACTGCCCATACCTGAAGGAACTAAATCCGGACCGAGGTCTAATCCCTTGGAACCTCGTCGTCTAATTCCAAAGTTGATATCAACATACGACCCAAAGGAGATTGACAAGGATAAGGAGAAGTTCATGTTTTCAGCTTTCAGGAATTCTGATAAGTCAAAAGAACTAGCGCATGTCATGTCAGACAGTCAGAAGTCAGTACTACGAGCCCAAGATGAAGTCCAATCTTGGGTATCTGCAGATGTGCCTGAAAATTATGAATATGGCAAGCCATTTTTACCAACTTATCTTCTTAACAAACTACCCTGGGAAATGAGGGTAATGCATGAATGGTACATCAAGGCTGCTAGGAAGGGTCTCGGTTTCATAAGCGTCGCCGTCCCGGAAGGCGCTTTCATGAGTGGTCCTAATGGGATATTCTTTATCTCTTTCCGGGACCTATACGCCATCTACAAGCTAGACAAAATGGATGTGAATCTCCTTGCCGCGTTCTGCCTGTAAGTCTGAACTCTTATATGTTACACGTATCATTCCAAACAAAAAAACCATATCTCATTACTTCATTTACATTGTATAGGATGCAATTTCACGAAGCTGACAGAACTGGATCATCGGTTGGCTACGTCGATCCAACAAGGATATGCAAAACGCAACACACCGTACAGATGAGAGCCGACTGCCCGGAATTGGTTGACAAGACCCCTCCAGAAAAGGAAGAATATATCAAGCAATTACACAAGACCAAGAAGCTGGAGGTAGCAACATACTTGGCAATAGCAATGTTGGCGCACGCCGACAAAAATGTCGTGATGGTCCCCTACGCGTTCAGGTAAGCTTTCTCTTCTATGTGTTAAATTAATTTATCATTTTTTAAATTCTCTATCTCTAATTTGTCTTTCTTAATTGCAGCGACCACTACATACTATTCCTCGTATATCCAAAAGACCAATTGATTGTATCGTTGGACCCCGCACACTATGACAAGGAGACGTTTATGGAATTCCTAACTATTTTGAATTTGTAAGTGATACACATTTCAATAGACATTTTTTTTGACTTCTAGTTTTCTTAGTACTGGAGAAACAATTGTTTTGTTCTAACAGAGCACATAAGTACTACCGCAAAAGAGGTGGACCAGTACATGATCCGGCCAAGAAGAAGTTATCCGTCAAGACTGGCTGGCCGGTACGAACATATATATGCCAATACAACAAACTATCGTACATTAGTTCCTGAATTATGTCTAATGATTGGTCCCTCGTAATTATATCGCAGTGTTACAAACAACCAGCGGGAACCAACTTGTGCGGATATTACGTGTGCGAGATGCTCAGAGTCAACGGGAGGTACCGAACAACCAGTGACCAAGTACGTCAGCATTTCTTTCTTTACAAAGAAACCCAACTACAACACATATTTCACTTAGTAACCTTTTGTTGACTTTGCTGTGCACAGATCCCGAAAATCCCTTATGTTGCACAACGATTCGACGACAGGACTATCTGGAACGTGTGCGCTGACCTCTGCCGATTCATCCGTCGTGATGTCTGCAACGCAAGAGGTCTCTTCTACGACAACCAGAGTGAACTCGCATTGGAAGACAAATTTCAACCTCTCAGAGAATGGGAGAAAGAACAAATGCAATGAGATGTACACTAATTATATATGTGATGAAACAGTTGTGATATTTGTAATATATGCTTCGTATGTAAACAACGTTTCAATTTATGCTTATGTATTTGATATTTCTTACAGTAATATCATCAATTCGACTATCTCATATGTGTCTATTCGAAAATACGATAATAAATCATACGAAATATAATATCAAATACGATAGAGTATTAATTTTGCTGTTGGAAAATTTGTTTTCCCAAACGGTCCACTTAATTGGACCGCATGCGAAAATCTATCTTCGCATGCGGCTGCTTATATCGGCCGCATGCGAAGATCGGTTTTCGCATGCGGCCGTCATAACTGACCGCATGCGAAGATCGATCTTCGCATGCGGCTGGCTCCGGCCGCATGCGCAAATGGTGATCTTCACAGATCTTTTCGCGCATGCGGCCCGACCAACCGCATGCGAAGATCGAATCCGCCCGTCTGCAAAAATCCTTTCTGTAGTAGTGATTTGAACTCCAAGTTTCATATCTAAATCCCCCCTCCCCACACGCTGTTGTCCACCAGGCCATGTCCATCGGTTTGTCCTTGCCATCTCATTCTCAATCACTTGGGCCTCAATTAGGCCCATCCTAACCTCTTTTCCTCTCCTCTCCTTCTATGTCTTCAAGCTTCAGCTCTCTCTTGTGAGGGAGGGAACCCTTGCCACTTTGTTGCCCTGCGAACTCTTTGCAACAATGGTAGCAATGCTACTATCCAATCATCTCTCATTTATTTTCAACTAATCTTACGTCCTCTCACAACCAATCCTCATTTAAGAGAAAACTTCAGTGATATTACAAAGATTTCACATGTATCAAATAATACCACAAAGTTTCCATATATACCTTCACTTAGTACCACGTCACAACAACATTTCTTCCAACAATACCATAATTAGTAGTCACATATATAAAGTGAAACGCACTATATTGTGTTGAAGGGAAAACCAAAAGGAAAGTAAGCTACACCCCGGCTTATAAGCCGCAATACAAATTTAAATTTTAAAACTTAAATTTAGAGTTGATTAAGGGTTTCTTTTATCACAGTTTGTTTTTTAGCATTTGCTTTTAAATTGCTAATAATACATATACAAAAGTTTTATTCACAAATATAATTGTTTTTTTGTTGATGAGCCATTTCAGCTTTATATATATATATATATATATATATATATATATATATATATATATATATATATATATATATATATATATATATATATATATATATATANTATATGAAACGATCACTGTGTAAATCTCTTCTTGTATTGACAAGTAAGTATGCATGATTCATACTAAGGACCTAGCTAGCTATATGTCACGGACTAGTACGTTATTACAAATCAATACGCCTAAATTGACTAAACTAACTACAACTATGAACAGCTTGCAAAGCTCCATTTTTGCATGGAAGCTCTCATAGGGGAAATAAAAGAACAAATGAATCGTATCAAACGAACAGTTGATCTACTCTCTACGTGTGCAGGCGTATATATAGCACTTGGAGATCTTCATGTACATGTTAACGGCCCGCGCGCTCGCCTGCAGCGAACGATCGAGCAAAACCGGGCCGCGCTCCATCCATGGCGACCGCCGGCGAGGACAGTTATTAATTAATTAAGGCCAGCAGTGCTGGCCGCCGGCGCCGGGAGCCTGGGTGCAGCCATTGCCTCCCCCCGACGACCCTCCCTTGTTAAGGACCTGCAAGATGAGCTCCCCGGCGACGCCGCCCTGGCCCTGCAGCCAGCTGCCAAATAAGTCACCTTCCAGCAGCCTCGCCGCCATGATCGCGTTGCAGCATTGCATCAGCAGCACGGCCACCACCACCACCCTCACCATCGCCGACGACAACGACGCCATATGTATCAATATATAGCTAGCTTTAGTTAGTTAGGTGTGGCTGTCGATCGATTTGGCTAGAATGTTTCGGAGTGGCAGACAAGAATTAATCCTCTTAATTTGCTGCGTACGTGAAAATGGATGAAAGAAGATAGTATGTAGTGCGGTTGTTGGAAGAGAGACAGGATGGGCTGGCTATATATTGAGTTTGGTGTGCAAGCGTACAAAAGGGACCTGGTCTATTCTTCGGCGCGCGCGCGCCATGTAAAAGGTGCTACTTTTAAGCTTTTTGATTGTCATCCTCGCCTCGCGGAAAAACGCGGTTTTTTTGAGCTAGCGAGCCGCGGTCACGTTTAATTCAATTTCGTATGTTTGACATTGACAAGTACTAATACCATTCATTCAAGATATTGATACGATCAAATAAAACCAGCCTCGTACGCACGTCTACATACGTACTCGTTAACCTTTTGACTGTGTGCATTTCAGTTATGCAGAGATGACAAATGTTCTCAGAACAATTATATCACCTTGATGTAATGTAGTGAGTCCAATAAAACTTTCATTATTCTTTTAAAAAAAACTCGTTAGTAACCTGCTTACACGAGCTATAGCTCTCGTTGTTGGATCGATCCACCGACCGGCGTCCGACCCGGCCGTTTACTTCCCGGCTTGCATATATATAACTACGTCGATCTCGTGTAACTACACACAATTTGGCCGAGACGACGGTTTCAATCGATCGATGAAGATGAACTAGCTATCTAGTCGTATTCAACGAGCCAGTCAGCCGGGGATCGCGATATATATGACCAAACTGACTGACTGACTACTACTGCATATTACATAAGCTACAGTATATTAATTAGTAAGTAGCAATGTACGCAGTTACGCGCGCACTTCGTGCATGCATATATATGAATGGTGAAGCAAGCTAGCCCGGCCGCTGTCGTTTAGTCCATGTTGCTCTATCAGACAAGGCTGCCTTGCCGGCCAAACTGAAGCTAGCCTTAAATAGTCGTTATGACTTCCGAGAAAGTGGCGGTGATTTTGATTATTATTGGTTTGGTTTCATGGGCAGGTTTATTTTACGCGCGCGCATCGATCGATCAGTCACCTGCTGCAGACTCATCACCAATTCACCACCGACTCACTTGATCGATCGATCTATAGAAAAGTAAAAGATCTGAATTAGCTAGCCTGGTACGTTGCACATATCGAGATCTTAATCAGACGCATGCTATAGTTGCTTGTTTACTACCTAGCTCGATCTCGTCTCGATCACACGTCCTGGCGGTCAAATACTGTATCTTATACATATATATGTTGACCAAGTCTAACTATAGTTAGGCCAAATTGTGTAAGGGTGTAGCATGCATGTTTTGCTATATGTACGAACAATTAATATATATTATATATGCATGCATGCATGTTACATGCCATACAACATGAACTAGATAATATTGTTTTGTTCTTCTCCCTGCGGTTACACTCCGCTTGCAAACACTTTGACATTTTTTAAATAAATAAATAAATAAATACATATCAAAGTATATTACATCCTACACAGTATATGTGCATGAAAACTTTCATTCATTATAGTCTAACAATTTAATAATTATTACTTACTCTGTTTCATATGATAAGCCATTTGACTTTTTTTTTCTTAATCAAAGTTTTTAGGTTTAATCAAGTTTATAGAAAATATTAACATCTATCATAACAAATTAGTTTAGTTAAATTTAACGTTGAATATATTTTGATAATATGTATGTTTTGTATTAAAAATATTAGTATATTTTTCTACAAATTTGATCAAACTTAAAGAAGTTTAACTAAGAAAAAATCAAACGACTTATAATATGAAATATTGTAAAATGGAGGGAGTAGTGATCAAAGTTGAAACGGACAACTAAATGCAAACGGAGGTAAGTACGTAGTAATAATTACTTAGCAACAATATTGCAATAATTGTTAGGAATATTGATGTACATTTAAATAACTACTACAAAAATGTTTTTCGCTGACGGTCAAAATGGGTTTTTGCTGGCGATCGGTTGTGCCGCCAGTGACCTAAGGCCAGTGAAATAATGCATTTGTGCTAACGGGCAACCGGCCGCAAGTGAAAATTGATTTTCGCTGGCGGCAATGTTAAGAGATCCGTCGGCAAAAATATTTTTTGGAGAAAAAAAAGAATTGAAAATCCAGGTCCAAAACAGCCTACAGAAGAATCACAAATTCCAAAACATTGTCCCCAAATCCCAAATCGTTGTCTCAAATCCCCAATCACAATCCTAAATCCCTAATCGTAGGCATCGTTGGTTGCCATTGTCGACCTGCCGTCGGTGAGGGAGGGAGCCAAGTTGCCGTCGGCGAGGAAGGCAGAAAGCCGGCGACGCTTCCGTTGGTCTCGACCACAATCACCCCTTCCCTTCATGGCAGCCGAGGTCCAGGCGGCAGACGTCGTCCTAGCCGCCACGGTTGCCGTCGGTGTCACCCGCCGAAGCTCACGCCCGAGTCGAAGCCGCGCACGCGACCCCCGCAGCTGTCGTCATCGTCGCCGCCCGCTGAAGCCCACGCCCTCTTCAAGCCGAATCCACCGTTCGTGCCCCTCCTATCACCCTTGCGCTTCCCTTCGCTGCCTGTGCCCCTCCTGCGGCCGTCTGGCAGCCGGATCCGCCGCCCGCGCGTTTGGTCATCGTCGTAGTTGCCGCCGTCTCCGTTGCACTAGCCGTCGTGGCCATCGGCACCGTTGGGGGTGCGGAGGTAGGTGGGGGAGCAGTGGGGGTNGCAGTGGGGGTGGGGTGGGGCAAGAGGAGATGGAGTCTGATAGGGGTGAAGTGCGGTGGGGATGGGTGAGGAAGAATGGAGTCGGTGTAGTCAGTGCAGATTTTTTATATAGCGATATTTAGTTTTACAGTCAGTGCTCCTTAGTTGACTGTCACTTAAGAGCTCCGCTTATAAAAAGGTTTCTAGTTTTACGAGTGGATCTTTTATGTTGGCAGTTGGTGGCCGGAATCCCTCTCAAATATTTTTACAAACGTGTGTTCATTAAACCCGTTAATAAAAATAAAAGGGTAGTACTATGAAAAATGGTTTTTTAAGTAGTTAATCAGGATTAATATTACAAGAGGAAGTATTTTCATACACGATGTTTCCCTCACATTTTCTCAAAACGAAAATACTAGATAAAAAAAAGTGTGTTGCTGCGGGAAGTTGCATCACAATAGTAAAAATGAATTATTTGCATCCTTGATTTGCTGTTTTAGCTCGAAGATTTTATTTCACACAATTTTGCACAATTTGCACTACAGAACAATCATTCAGATACTCGAAATAATTAGGACTTGGTGACTTCATAAGAGAAGCTGGAGACGATTTACAGCATATATAGATCAATCAGCAAATACCAAAAATAATTGAATTAATCTAAATAAAACTATATATCTTACCATCTGGCTAAAACTACTTACTCTCTCCGTTTCTTAATATATGACAATGTTGATTTTTTTAAGATACGTTTAACCATCCATCTTATTCAAAAATTTTGTGTAATTGTCATTTATTTTATTGTGACTTGATTTATCGTCAAATGTTCCTTAAGAATGACTTAAAATTTTTATATTTGCACAAAAACTTTTGAGTAAGATAAATGATCAAACGTTTATAAAAAATCAATGCATCATATATTAAAATGGGGAGGTAGTACGTACTTGCATGCATGATATGCTCTGATTATTGACTACTACACTAATTATGAATATGAACTATATACATCATTCAACTTCTTCCAACACTCCATTTTTACATATATGGAAGCTCCTAATCACAACAGATCATTAGAAAAACCAAATAATGAATGAAACAATCTCTACCTAGTTCTATACACATGCATGCCAACATCTACATACAACTAAAGAAAAGCAGCCGGTGCCAGATCGCCGCATGCAGGCATGCAGCAGATGGCGAGTAGTATAAACTAGCTAGCTGCCGTGGCATGGTGCGCCGTTGCCGCCGGTATGGACTTGTTTGCACCCATTGCCTACAGGCGTGGTTGGGGTGGCGGTCTTTAGTATCTGCATGACGAACACCTCCCCACCGCCGCCGGCGGCGGCAGCGGCGGCGGCGGTCTGCATGGGCAGCCGCCCGTCGACGACGTCGCCCTCCAACGGCCTCGCCGCGAGGAGCACGCCGCAGCACTGCACCAGCACGGCCGCCACCGCCACCGCCCTCACCATCTTCGCCGACGCCGACGCCATTATATGATTTCTTGATGAATTCGTTATGCTAGCTATGTGCTCGGCAATGGTGTAGAGAGCTCAGTGCCGACGAGTGAATTGAATATAGGAGACAAAAAGTGTGTTTGTTGCTATACGTCGAATGGCTATCTAGCTTGATTAAAGAGAAATGAAGAATTAATGGCTTGTTTAATTTGTTACGTTGGTGGAAATCAGACAAGATGGGCTTCCTTTTATAGTTTCATATACGTATGTTCGTCGTGCCTTGACCACGTTGAACTGCATGTAGTAAAAATATCGTAACAGAGGAACGGGTCTAATCGTCAGCGTTTACCAGTAGTAGTAATTAACAACATAACATGCCAGTGTACGCGGTTTTCAGCGCAGTCCATGTCCAAGGTTGAACGAATAGTTAGGTTCATGCAGACGTGCAGCAGCAGTTGTAGTGTACTACTAATAATATGGAAGCTAAGTTAATAATCAGTCATGTATATTTAGTATACACAGTCCTATAAAGACCTAGTAGCTCTTATATATGTTATTAGCTAGCTAGCTATAACGTGACCAAGCTATAATATATAAACGTAACTGACTTACATGTAGGTCGACGGTACGGACGTTCTGATTAATTAATCAGTGTGTAACTCAACCTTGACCCCGACCGTACGTCCGTGCCCTTGAATTATTGACACATTCGTTTCGACCGACCGACCGGTGAATTTCCTAGATCGTAACGACCGGGTTCGACCAGTTAATTAGTTCCCTCTAAAACAAGCTACTGGATCGATCAGTAGCTACTAGTAAGCTCGTACATACGCACGCAAGTACGCCCTGCCGACAGACCGGACGATCACTTACACATTATTACATGTACGACGAGTTGTAGACGTTTTCCCTTTGCTAAATTTTTGGCGACATATTTTCTGATTGATTACAGTCAGTTTTTGAGCCATTAGATCGGGGTTGATTACAGTCAGTTGTTGAGCCGTTAGATTGGTTATAGGATTCGTGCTAGCATATTTAATTACACGTAACTACCTGTGTTTGACAAGTTCCACATTGGATTAGCGCTCTACTGGAGGACTTTGTTACTATTTTTTTTCTTCTTATTGCATGCACTTAAGCATCAGATGTCTTGATATTTGTACCGACTAGCAAAACACATAGGCTCTCATACTAGAAATTCTAGTTTATGTTTTATTATTAGCCGAGATAGGTGTAGAGAAAATTATATTGTAATTATATTGTTCTTACACTACACTTACACTATACTTACACTATAGTTACATGATAATTACACTGTAACTACGATGCCTAATTTTGAATACATTTGTTTCTATTTTTATTTTAAATTTTCTAAACTACTAATAAATTAGATTATGCTTTCTCTTCGATTTACTACTAGCTTGCATGCAACGCAATTTTTCTATGCTTACGTTATTTTGATTTAATGATACGGTGTTAATCATATATTGTTTAAGAAAATAAGTACGTACAAAGTTCCATTGATCAACCAGGCCGGGCTGTGCAAACAAAAGTCTATGTTTGGAAGCCCACTAATCTTAGTCGTTGGGTATGAATCACACGGCTAAAAAAATTCCGACTGCAATGTGCTCCGTTTTGTGTCGACATTTTTTTAAGATGGTCCTGATGAAATACGAGTTTTACATACGCGCGGCTCGATATCGCCGGTGTGGCCATCGATCGATCGAACGCGATTCGGTCGGCTCTGTTCAGCGGTTTAATTAAGTTGATGCCGCTAGCGAGCTACTAGTCGCGGCGCGTGGACTGGTTGAATTCATGTGTACACACGCTGCTGTTTTGACCGAATTCTGCGTGCCTGCGTGCGTGCGTGTATTATTCCTGCGCGCGCGTGGTGCTGGGCCTGCGTTAAAACAGGCCGTGGCACAAGGCTTCTGTCTCTGCTCGGCCAGCCAGGTCGTCCAGTGCGGCGGTTTTTTTTGGACGAAGAGATGGGACAAGACGGGTTTCCTTTTATAGCTAACTATCTGAGAGCATATTTAACTGCTTATCTAAATTAGACTTTTCAAATGTTCATATAACCAGCTCTTCAACTAATTTGAATAGTCAAACTGCTAGATGCTTCATCCAACCGTCTCTCTATTAAACATCTCCAAAATAATAAAGGGATCCATATGTTAGCCTCTTCTTCCCCCTCTTCCTTTTCTCCCCAGCACTCTCCCTCTGCTGCGACACGACGTCCGCGCATACTATCGCTCCTGAGGGAAGGCGGTGACAACGGGGGAGGCGACAACGGATCCCCTCTTCTCGACGACCGTGCACGCGAGGCGGGCTCGACTGACAAGCCATCGAGCCTCCTTCCTCCCTCGCTCCTCTCTCGCCATCCTGCCGATGGCACCCTCCCTTTCTCCCTCGCTCGGACACAGAGAGTATAGGGACAAAGAGAATGAAAATGAGCATCTCGAGCGTGGGGCTCATGATTGACAAGCTAGTTTGGCTAACCAAATTTGGTCAGTAAGAGGAGTTTGGAAAGCCGGTTGGTTTAGTCATCTGGATAGAAAGGTCGTTGGAGTGAGATTTTTTTACTAGAATTGTTAAAGTTTGACTTGAAAAATCAATTGAGAAGACTATTGGAGATGCTCTAACTCATACATTAGCCACATTTAACTGTATGCATTGGAAAATAAAAAACAAATTAATTAAGGAACAAGTCTATTGTCTATTCCATTCGTAAGTGTCTATTACTGGTACTAACTTCTGTTTTTTCCCGGTCCAGTCATGCAAGTGTACACGGTCCATATCCTTGAACGATTTGTTAGGTCGATCACACTGTAATTACTACGATATACTCCTTCGTCCAAAAAAATAATAAAACAATATGTTTAAATTTATTGTGCTAGGTTATTATATTTCATCTTGGTCTAATTTGATTTTTTTTGAACGGATGGAGTATCCGTTATTTGGCCCACTTCGAAAGAAAGTTAATGTCCTGGCTGTGAACCTCCGCAAGGCAAGTCACGTGTGAGCTGGGGATTTTTTTTATTTGTAATTCTATTTATTAAAATATTTAAAAAAATATTTTTTTATTTCAAAAATTTACAAATCTAGTCGACCATCGTTTTCCCAGAGGACGATTTTTCTGACGTGGCAGACGGTTGTTGGCCCTCGTCTAACGGCCGGCCAACAAGGGAGGGGCATTTTGCAGGCGACTCTTGCCGTCCTTTTAGAGGGCGATTTTTCACTGTGCGGGGGGCCGCCTGCAAAAGGACTAAGAGCGTGGCCTGACTTTTTTGCAGGCAGTCCCCTACAAGAGGACGGCGAGGACGGCCTCGTATTTTTGCAGGAGGCTGTCACGCCCCAAACTAGCCTCGGGCGGAGGCCAGGATAAGGCGGTCCAAATTAACCTGTATGCCTGTACCAGTCCCAGGAAATAGCGCTGGTACAACAGGAAGACTGAATATCACAACCACAGCGGTCTCTTTATTAAGAGTAGGATTACAACCAAGGTTGGAACTGCGGACAGAACCCGAGTTCACAACAGCATTACAAAAAGGCGGAAGCGGAAAGCGGAGACTAGCCCTAAGCCACAAGCAAAGCCCTGGGGAAGGCCGAAACCCTACTACTGCTCGAAGTCTGCTTGCTCCTGGAAGAACTCTTCATCAGCAGGGTCCACCTCTTCATCTTCGAGAACTGGGGGGGGG
>BDMV01000003.1:7527727-7546092 GCA_008326285.1 Oryza officinalis | reverse complement strand
GGGCATAGTTTATCTGCCCTTATATCCCTTCCAGGGGAATGTATTACCATAGGTACTTGTAAATTTTGGGTTTTCCAACCATTTCTTTTCACGAAAGCTTGCGATATGAACGAATGAGAAGCTCCTGAATCAAATAGAACGAGTGCGGGTATGGAGTTGACAGAGAACATACCCATCACCACGTCGGGGGCCTCTTGGGCAGTTTCAGCTTGAATGTGGTTCACTCGACCTCGTCCAAAGTTGTTGGAGGCGCGAGAACCTTGTCCACTTGTCTGAGTGACTGGGCGGGACTGTGCAGGTGCTGGAGTCCTGGGGAAGCTAGCATCAGAGCGTCCAGGGTTAGAGTTTCCCTGATTCCGAGGACACTGCCTGGCGTAATGTCCCATATGTTTGCACGTGAAGCACTGCACATTTGCCATTCCTGTGGGTGAATTGAAGGAGGAGACACTGTTCCTTGCGGTGTTGCCACTAGGGGCATGCTGCTGGGGCGACGGAGTAAAGCGAGGCACTGGCGGACGGGGAGTAAAGCCAGGTTGGCGACTGACTTGATGGGCAGGTTGGTGGTACTGCATGGGATGTCCAACACGAGGGCGTGGCGCACCTCGGAATGGGGGCGCTTGGTGGGTAGACTTGCGCTTCTTATATTCCTGAGTTGCCTCTTTTCTGGCATCCTCCAGAAGCAAGGCCTTGTTGACCATGTGCTGGAAAGTGGGGAAGTCATGGGCAAGCAACTGGATTCTCAACCCTACCGCGATTCCTTTCAAGAACTTCCTGATCTTTTTCTTGTCGGAGTCCACTTCTTCGGGAGCGTACCAAGCCAATTTGTTGAAGCGGCTTAAGTACTCATTGACACTTCTTGTACCTTGTTTCAAGCGATTGAACTCTTCTTTCTTCATATCGATGGTACTTTCGGGCACATGAGCTGCACAGAAAGCATCGGCGAACTCTGCCCACTCAATGTTGACAGCGTCCGGATGGGCATTACAGTAATTCTCCCACCAGTCGGCTGCAGAACCTCTCAACTGATGTGCAGCAAAAAAGGTCTTCTCCACTGGGGTGCACTGCACAAGGTTGAGCTTTCTCTCAACATCCTTTAGCCAATCGTCGGCCTCAACGGGCTCGACGGTGTGAGAGAATTCCGGTGGATGGGATCTTAGAAAATCCGTTAGCTTGGATCTGTGATTGTTATTATGGAAAGGCACTGGGTGCGGAGCCTGCGGCTGCAGATTCTGCTGGATGCCTGCAATGGCCTGGGCTAAGCCCTGCAAGATCTGAGTCTGAACTGCCATCATGTGCTGGTAATCTGCCTGAAGCTGGGGAGGCGGGGGTAAGTCCTGTGCACGGTTTGCTGCAGGATCTGCCTGAGCTGGAGCATTAACCAGTTCATTCCCTGACTCATTTTCCGATTCTGGTTCTTCCCTGCGGGTTTCGTAACCCAAACGAGCTGGGGCACGAGCTACGCGACGGGGACGGGTAGCCATCTAATCTCCCAGAAAAGGGCGGGGTAAGAGAACGGAACAGCACTTAAAAGGGAAGAAATAAAGTAAACGAGCTCAGAAAGCACACACTAGTCATAAAGCTTTTCTCAACTCGGAAAGCACCTAAAACAACGGGTGTGGACAAGTCACAGAGCTGCGCCGAGCTTGACTGTACGCACACCACCTCAGAGATCCAGACTACCAGACAACACCCACAACAACACACTCACACACTACCTAGCCACGACTCCAAAAGAGTTGGCGGCGGTACAAAAGGTCTGGCACACGAACTCCACCTGCAGCAGACGAACTCTACTGCTCTCCTGCCTGGCTGGCTCCGGTGGTCGGCTCGTCTGAAGAGGACACGTCGATCGGCGCACGCGAAGGGACCGGCGGAACCTGTCGAGGGCCGGCAGCAGGGCGGCCTGCTGGCGGGGTAGGAGCTGGGTGGTCGAAACGGAACACGGTGGAGGAGCCCACAACGCGCTTCCGCGCGGTGCGGATCAGTCGGAGCCCACGGCGGCTGACGACTGGGGTGTGACCTGGGGTGTAGGAGGGGCTGGCACGGTGGGGGTAGGGAGAGTAGACTGGCGAGTACGGCACACGCGGGCTGGGGGAGCGTGGGCCGCTGGGGGTGCGAGCAGAGCCACGTGAACTGTAGAAGGACAGGTGGCTGGAGTGGCAAAGGCGGCCAGAGTCCCAGGAGGTAGTGTCCACGGAGGTGACACCCTCCTCAGCAAGGCGGGCCTCCAGTGCGGCGTAGCGGCGAGCCAAGGAGCGGTAAGCCTCAAGGAGAAGGTCGTGCTGAGTGGCCTGAGCGCCAGAAAGCTCCACCATGCGCGTCAGCGCAGGGTGCGACTCACGGTAAGGGCAAGGGTAGCGGCTGTCTGCACGGCCAGGAGGGAGCTGCGGGATCAGCCGGAAGGCCGAACCTGCAAGGCGACGACGGTAGTCGTAGGCCAAGCGACGCAGAGCGGTCCAGGAGAGGTCCTGGTACGCGAGCTGGAGCGTGGGGCGAGCCAAGTTGAAGTGGTGAGGGCGAAGGCCAGCGCTGTGTGTACCTCCGCGGGGGTAAAGGTACACGGACAGCTCACAGCGGGGAGGGAAGCGGTCCACGGAGTACCCAGCGTACTCGGGACAAGAGAAGCCAAGGAAGCCAGCGAGGTCTCTCAGCTGGTCGACGTGGTGACCCTCACCAACGCCGTGGGAACTGTGGGTGGCGTTGACTGCCATCTACAATTTTGAAAAAGAAAGAGAAGTCAGTAACCAGTTTTGTAAACAGAGTAAGAGAAGAAGAAAAGAACCGAACTTTTCGCAAATAGCTTTTTCAGAACTTAGCATCCTTACGGTCATCTAACGTCGGGTTTCGTCCTAGGCCAAAGCTGCGCTCTGATACCATCTTCTGTCACGCCCCAAACTGGCCCCGGGCGGAGACCAGGATAGGGCGGTCCAGATTGACCTGTATGCCTGTACCAGTCCCAGGAAATAGCGCTGGTACAACAGGAAGACTGAATATCACAACCACAGCGGTCTCTTTATTAAGAGTAGGATTACAACCAAGGTTGGAACTGCGGACAGAACCCGAGTTCACAACAGCATTACAAAAAGGCGGAAGCGGAAAGCGGAGACTAGCCCTAAGCCACAAGCAAAGCCTTGGGGAAGGCCGAAACCCTACTACTGCTCGAAGTCTGCTTGCTCCTGGAAGAACTCTTCATCAGCAGGGTCCACCTCTTCATCTTCGAGAACTGGGGGGGGTTTAATTATATAGAGCAAGGGTGAGTACAGGAGTACTCAGCAAGTCAGGGGAATTAAGTGTTTAATGCAAGCTTCAAGGGAAAGCCAGTTATTTTTCACAATTGGTTTTAGTTTAAGACTTTAGAAACATCTAAGTAAGTGCTTCTCAACGACACGGATGAGAAAGTGCGTCTCATCCGGCCGGAGCAGTGAAAATGTATCGATTGATTCTTGTCGGCACGAGAGGCTCCCTGCCAATCGTTTACCGACCCGGCTGCACCAACAGCCACAACTCACACACGCCGGTACGAGAGGCTCCCTGCCAATCGTCACCGACTCCGGCTGCTTCAACAGCCACAAGTCACACACGCGGTACGAGAGGCTCCCTGCCAATCGTCACCGACTCCGGCTGCTTCAACAGCCACAAGTCAACACATCGGTACGAGAGGCTCCCTGCCAATCGTCACCGACTCCGGCTGCTTCAACAGCCTTAAACCAAGCACAGAACGGAAAACCTCACACCAACAGCAGTTCACAAGGTGTTCAATAAAACTACGCTAAGGAATCACCTCACATCCGCCCATGACCGTGGGCACGGCTGTTCGAACAGTTGTTAACCTCTGCAGAGGGGGTACACTTTACCCACACGACGTTACTAACCCCGAATCACCCAGCCCGCGACCCTCGGTCACGTCTGGCGACCTTGAGGCTTTCACGACAAGGCATTTCGAAAGCCGACTCAGGGTCATCTTATGCCAACGGGAGGGGTCCCACGGACCAACACCAGGTTAGGTCCCAGACCATACTGTGCCAGGAAGCCCAGGGGTCCTCCCCGACACCACCCCGGCGAATCCACTTGTCCCTTGGCATCAAGATTTCCCTGGCCTAGCTAATTACTCAGCCAGGGGCGTCCCATATCACCCATGTGGTCGTACTTGACATATGCTTGGATGTAATTCCCAAGGAATCGGTCCTTAGAGCGAGAACGGGCAGACCGTACCTCCAGTACGTCTCCCGTACCGCGAGTTTTAGAAACTCACTTTAGTTTTCAAGACACCGACCCAAGTGTCGGGTTTTCCAAGCATTTTGTAAACTCAAGTTTTACCCAGGTGATCAATTTTAAAGTTTGAGGGGAGTCCCGATATTCGTACACGAGGTACGGATACCGAGGCATCACCTGAGGGGTGACAAGGGTGTTAGGGTATTCAAATATCAAGGAAGGTGAATGCAGCAAATGGGTAGGGCCTGCCGGTTGTATTGCAAACCGAGGCCAAGTGCCAAGTGTAACCTAAGCATGCATAGTTTGCGGAATCAAAATACTTAATTTAAATTATGGGTTCAATTGATCAAAGGTGACTTGCCTTGCTCGAGATCTTGAGCTTCTTCCTCGAAATCCGCGCACTGCGGGTCTTCGGGCTCCGAGACTACACGCGAAACGAGACGACTCAACAAAGCGATAAAAGAAGCCCTATTAAAGACCACTAAGCGTGCCATTGGATAGATCTCGATTTTTGAGAATTTTGGAAGTGGAACGGGGTTAATCGGACGAACGGTTGAAAAGATATGAATTTCCGAAGATTAAAGGATTTTCTGGAATAAAGAAAAGGAATTATTAATTCCCTGGAAAAAGAAAAGAAGGAGGGACTGAAATTGGACTTTATTTTGGGCGGCTAAGGGCAGCCCAAAGGATTTGAATGGGCGCGGCCTAAATAATTGGGCCGACGGCCCGAAGGGATTGGCCCATGGCCGATCGGCGCGCGGGGGGGGGGGGGGAATGACCGATGGGCCGAAGAGAAAGGAGAGGCCGATGGCCGACGGACGGGAGCCAATGGGCCGACAGGGGAGGCCGATGGGCCGATGCAGGCTGGCGGCCGAAGCCGACGACGGGAGCCGATGGGCCGACAAGGGAGGCCGATGGGCCGATGCAGGCCTGGCGGCCGAAGCCGACGACGAGAGCCGACGGGAAGAAATACGGCCGAGCCGATTAAGACGACGGCTGACGACGCGGGGCTCGGCCTGAGCGGCGGCGGCGGCGGCGAGGACGAGCGACGGCGGGAAGGGGCGACGCCTAGGGTTCGAACGCGTGGCGGTGGTGCTATCTAGCGCCTAAAGAAGGGGAGAAAAAGAGAGAGAGACGGCGGAACGGGAGTTACCGCGAGAAGGTTTCGCCGGGGACGGGGGCGACGACGCGGGGCGGCGGTGAGACGCGGTCCCGAGCCGGGGAAGAAGAGGGCGCCGGGCTCCTCTTCTTGCGGCGACGGCAGCAAGGGGCGGTGGCGCGACGGCGGCAAGGGGCGAGCTCGGGGAGGCGGCAATGGCGGCCGGGTGGAGGGGAAAGAAATTGCGGCCGAGCGGCGGGGGGTTTTGTAGGGCGCTAGGTCGGTTTGGTCGGGGGGGAAAGGCGGTTCGCGGAGGTCTGTTTGGGGCGCGGAGAGGGGACCGGCGCACTCCGGCGCTAGCGGCCAACGGCGGCAGCGGTGACGCCAGCCGGTTGGGAAAAAGGGGGAAAGGGGGAAGAAAAAGGAGGCTTGCCTCCTAGCCGATTTGGGTAAGGGCGCGCGCGCGGGGAGAGAGAGCGCTGGCTCTCTCTCTCGGCTCGACGCGTGCGGGGCACGTGCGCGGCGTGCACGGGCCGAGCGGCCTGGCGCGGCCCAGCGGGAAAAGAAGGCGGCCGGGCAGGCGGCTGGGCCGAGGCGGCACGCGGGAGAGAGCTGGGCCGGGAGGCGGCCCAGGGAAGGAAGAGGAGAGAGGGGGGGAAAAGAAAACGGGCCGAGAGGGGCTGGGCCGGCAGCGGCCCGAGGGGAAGGAGAGGGACAAGAGCCGAAGGGGAGAATTCGGCCCAGGTCAAGGGAGGTGAACCAGACTTTTCCAGAGAGAAAGAAAGGGGAGTTTGAGGGCTCGGATTCGAAATCCGATTCCGCGGTTTTCTCTGGGATTGAACTGAGAGGGGAGACACGAGACCCTGGCACACAACAAGACTCAACTGAAGAGCAAACTTTCGCAATTAGGGTTTTTAGCAGATTAGTTTTCCCGCTAACGCCGCGACAAAACGGGCGTTACAGAGGCCCTCTTGCCGTCCTCCCCGAGGGCGTTTTTGACTGTGCGGGGGGCCGCCTGCAAAAGGACGGCGAGGGCGGCCTGATATTTTTGCAGGTGGCCCCCTTGCCGTCCTTTAGGAGAGCGATTTTTACAAAGTTCCTTTGATGTCCCGATACGTTGTATTCCTTATAATTTATAAGTACGTGCTTCTATTTTCGTAAATTCTACATTCAATTGTGTACATTATTACATGATTCAACATATGCGAGAATTATACGCAACTTACGTAACTTGTATTTTAGAGGTAAAAAACCCCCTCCGTGGGCTCCAATCCGGGTGAAAAATAAATCGTTGAAATTTTAAAAAAATATTTCCATTTTGTTCGTTTCAAAACAATGATTTGCTTAATTTTTAGAACGAACAGTTCAATATTTTGATATAAAAACCACCTCCTCGGGCTACAATCTGAGTGAAAAATAAATCCTTGTAATTTTAAAAATTTCTTTCTATTTGGTTCCTTTAAGCAGACGCCCCCTACACAGTGTAAAATTGCCCTTTGAAAGGGCGGTAAGGGGGCCGCCTGCAAAAAAGCCAGGCTGCCACCCTTTAAGCAGGCGGCCTCCTGCACAGCGTAAAATCACCCTTTGGGAGGGCGGCAAGGGGGCCGCCTGCAAAAATGCCAGGCCACCCTCCTAGCCATTTTGCAAATGACCCCCTACAGTAAAAAATTGTTCTCTAGGAGGGCAGCAAGGGAGCAGCCTGCAAATTTTTCCTCCCTCGTTGGCCGGCCGTTAGGCCAGGGCCAATGACCATCTGCCATGTCAGAAGAATCGCTCTCTGGGAGAACGATGGGCGACTAGATTTGTAAATTTTTGAAATAAAAAATTATTTTTATAAATATTTTAATAAATAAAATTAAAAATAAAAAAAAATTATGAGCTGGGCTGTTGGATGGTTAAAACATTTCGGCCTACCAACGATGGTAAACATTTAAAATCAGTGGGCCTAAGCCCTTGCCGTAGAATCGTAGATAACATACTAACAAATTGTATTTCAATGCCTTCTTATTCTTTTTAAGAGTGATAGAATCTCAGTGTTTTTTCTTTATTTTAAGACAACAGTAAGACATACGAAGTAAGTGCGTAACGTACACTACCTCTAAAAAGACGCACATGCACACTACGGATATGAGCCTATCTAATAGGTTGGGTCCGCAGATGTTTGAGTATCCATGAACACGTAGCTTTTTAATGAAAGAATAATTAACTATAAATATAAATACGAATTTTAACTACGATATAATTTTGATAATGAGGAATCTAAGTCTCAGCTTATAATATATATAATCGACCGTGCATATCCCTAAGTTCAAACCAAAAAACATGAGAGAATATATATATGTATGTATGTATGTATGTATGTATGTATGTATGTATCTAAACAAGTATATGTAATTAATTTTGTGCGAATTCGATAAAAGATATGTGTTTTCTATTTGACAAAACCACGATGGATAGAACCACACAAGTGTGAACAGGTCAAACCATTTTCAATCAAAACAAACTAAGTATCCGTACTTATTTAACCTGCAGCCCGTTAAACAATTTACACGAACTTGCTTACAACAATTGTCACTGTACGTTTTTGTCTCCCATATATACGCATGCATGCATGCATTAATTACATGCACTACTGATTATTTAGTACTAAAACTATGATCAGCTATACATACATGCATATTCATCTTTCAGCACTGCATTTTTGCATGGAAAGCTAGCTCCTAATACTGCAGACCATGAAATTAAACTAAACCAAATAATAATAACGAATTAAAAAAGAACAATCTCCACACATGCACACACACGCGCATGCTAATATAACACATCTACGTACAGAAAAACAATTAAAAACCGGCCGGAACCAGCTTGATCGATCGAGGTCATCGTCGTGTTCGCGAGAAAGAAAATTTACTTCTTTTTTTATTAAAAAAAAGAGAGTTAAAGCTTTGCCTCGTATAAGAAAATTAACTATAAGGAACAAGCTAGCTAGCTACCGGCGGCCGGGACCGCCGATGCATGGTGGGCTGGGGCTGCTGGGAGGGGTCGTCGGGGCTTGCTTGCACACATTGCCCGTAGGTGCCGTTGGGGAGCCGCCGGTGGTCTTCAGGATCTGCGTGACGAACATCTCCCCGCCGCCGCCGCCGCCGCCGACGACGACGCCCTCCAACGGCCTCGCCGCGACGCCGCAGCACTGTATCAGCACGGCCGCCACCACCAACGCCCTCACAAACTTCGCCAACACCGATGCCATTTATATGAGACGTACCGTACGTTTTGAAGCTAGCTAGTGCCGATCGATGAGTACGGGAGGAACTGAATATATCTGACAATTAAGTACGTGGAATGTCTTAATTAAAGGGAGGATATTGGTTTTTGTTGAACGAGACGGAACAGGACGGGTTTCCTTTTATAGATAACTCGATCGTATAGGTAAACGTTCAACTGCATATATGGAGTACAAATCAGAAAAACAAACAAAGGACCGGGTCTATTGTCTATTCGTAAGTATTTACTAACGACTAGCTAATTTGTGGTTTTTTCCAGGTCCAGAGTAAATACGCGGTTTTCACGGTCCATACATCCTAATTAAGGTTGAATAATTAGTTAGGTGCAGACGTGCAGTAGTAGTGTATGGTACAGATCGATGTATGAAAGCCCCATATACACACACACATATACATATACATACATACATACATATACATACATACATACATACACACACACGCACTCCTATATATATGTGTTATGTAGAAATTAAACCTCGTATATATGTTCACTCCTATATACTCCTATTTTAACAATAATAATGACCAAGCTTACTGACTGCGTGCGTATGACTATCTGATTAGTACATGTGCAACTCGATCTTTGACTCCGACAGTCCGACCGCCTTGAAATCTTGAATTGACACATTCGTTTCAATCGATCGGCCGATGAATTCCTCGATCGCAAACGGCTGGGACTTGACTAATTTACTAGTAGTTCCCTCTCAAACTGTTGATGTACACTTGCGCAATAATGTTTAGCTCACCACGGGTGTAGATATATATACTACTACGAAAATAATTTATTGTCAAAAAAATTATGGCAATAATACTAAAATTATGGCAATAGATATATTTTATCATCATTTTAAAATCGTTACTAACCGTGTCAATAAAAATAGTGATAATAGGTTATTACAACGGTTTTGATTAAGTGATAATGAATTTCAATAATGCCACAACATGAACATGGCAAAAAAACATATTGCAACACTTAATTATCGTAGCATTACATAATTATTGACACCACTTCATGTGGTATTAGTTTTGCTTGCCACAGAAAATTTCATTGTAATATCAAATAAATATTATTGTCACAAAAATATTAATTGTGGTAATATCTCATATGGATTATTGCCATGAAACCATTTTCGTGGCAATAACTATTATTGCAATGAAATGAATTTCTAGCTAGCATAAAATTTTTTGTTGCGGTGTTAATTAGAGGGATCAATATAACTACTATAAAACCATTTTTGCATGCGGTCAAAACCTATTTCTCCATGTAGTTGGACCGGCCTTCTATCCCAAGGTGTCTGTAAAAATCACTATTCCTCAAGGTGTCTGTAAAAATCACTATTTTTTCATGCCGTTGGTGTACCCGCATGCGAAAATCCAATTTTCGTGTGCAGGTGCTTATGTCATCCGCATGCGAAAATAAAAATAAAAATCCCATCCGCCGCTGCTCGTCGTCGCCAAGGCCCGGCAGCTCCTCGTCGTCGTCGCCGTCACCGCGTGTAGAGAGGGAGCTGGATCCACCGCCGCCGAACTCTCCACCGCTGTCATGCCTCCCAACTGCCGGATTCGTGCGTTGGAGGCCGAGCTCGCTGCCGCCCGAGCTCACCGCAACCCTCGTGCGCGCCATCACCACCGCTGCCGCCACCCTCCCTACTGACGGATCCACTGCCCCACGCCCCACGACCCACGACCTTCGGTCGTCGGGAGAGAAGAAGACGAGGGAGAGAGGAAGGAGGAGCGGTGAGATAGACGGTCGTGCGGTCGAGCCCTCGTCAATGCCACCACTTGTCCTCGCCAACGCCGCTCCTGCCATCGCCCAAGAGGTTGGGGAGAGAGAGGGGAGGTTGAGGAGAGGTTGTGGAGAGGCCGAGAGAAGTTGGAGAGAGAGGGGGGAGAAAAACAGTGGGGAGAGAGAGGGGAAAATGAGAGGTGAGAGAGAGAAGGTGGGGAGATAAGGATGAAGAGTTAGAAAATTTTGAAGATGATGAGTGTGGCGCCCCAAACTATATCAGTCCAAGAACAAGAACCGGCATAAGATGGAGGTCACATTATTACCTGTGATAACAGTACCAGTCCTAGGATACACAAGCTGGTACTCACAGAATAATTGGAGAAATCAGAAATAACAAAGCTTTATTACAACCTTGAGGGAGGTCTCATACATACTACAGTCATGGACATACCCCAGACAGTTAGAAACATAGACTGGTAGGAATGACAAAGGCGAAAGCATAGAGAACAGCGACGGAAAGCATAGAGTAAAAGACACAAAGAGAAAAACAGCAAACATAATCCACAGGATACGTTTGGGAACTAGACCTGAAACCCCGAGAAATCGTACTCAACCTGCTCTTGAAAGTACGCCTCAGTAAAAGAGTCGAGGTATCCTTCTGCTAACTCTATAAATATAAATAAGCAAGGGTGAGTACTCAGTGTACTCAGCAAGTCGGGGAAAATATGACATGCAAGGCTATAAACAAGAAGGAGAAAGGTTACTTTCGAAGAATAAGGTTTTAAATTAATTTATTTTCAAAACACTAGTGATTCACATTTTAGTTCGGAACGAGGCCCACGCCTCGCCCCAATTTCCAGGTTGCTTTGCAACAACCTGTCATAGTAACAAAAAGTCCCATGCACAACTCAACACCGTGCCGTCTTATCACAAACCAACACCGTGCCATCTCAGCACAACCAAACCCGTGCCATCTCAGCACAAAACCAATATTGTGTCGTCTCAGCACAAAACCATCACCCTGGTGCCAAACGACACCCGAGTCACACAGGCTCATTCCCAACCACGAAGGTTGGCCATTCGCCACAAAGGCAAACTCTGGTAACGGCTCCCATCCCACAAACCATTTCAATAAAGAAGTTTAAAAACAAAACTATGCTATGAGAAACACCTCACATCCGCCCATGACCGTGGGCACGCCTGTTTAAACAGTTTTACTAAACTCTGAGAGGTTGCGTGCTTTACCCACACGTCGTGAACTTCTCACATTACAGAACACATGTGGATCAGACACGGCCGACAAAGGAGAGCTCACTACAAGACTTTTCTGTAACCAACCCATAAATGTCCCGTGTCACACAGATGGGTGGAATCTCTCCACCAAGCATCAGGCCAGTCTCAGGTCCTCATCTACTCAGGCCCCACCGTATGGACCCCACGACACATCCCCACTAGGAGATTGCTGTAAACTCCTCCATACCGGTGCTCCTGTAGCGCCCGTTCCGTCGTGGCGTTAGCGGGTGTTAACAGCGGATTTTCGTAATCGACCCGGAGAGGAAAGTGAAAACCGAAGCAGAGAGGAAGGATTGAGTTGGAGTCGGACCAAGTATCGTATCGGACCCGGTAACCGTATCGGACTAGGAGAGGCGCTATTAGAAAGAGCGTATCGGCCGATACGGATTCGATGTGGTCATCGGCCGATACGGATTAAAAGTTGACAGAGTCAGCATGGGTTTGGTCTGGGCTCAAGATAAGCTTCAAGGAAGTTGCCAAATAGAGATAAGGCTCGGTTTTAGGCAATTGTATCTTGTAAATCAAGTAAGTTTAGATCTAATCTGTGGCAAAAGTATGCCGTAAAGGCTTGTTGTTTATTAGAGATAAGATCGTGTCCTACAAGGACCCTGTTGTAATCTCGGGTATAAATATCCTGATAGTTTGTACATAGAAACTCTCTCACAACTCAATACAACAAACCAGTTTCAATCTACTTCGGCGCATCGCCAACCCTCGCAAGAGGTTGATTTCGATGAGTTCTTGCTTCCCGGAGCAGAGGTAAGAACTCGTTCTCGACGATCTGCATCGTCGGGGCTAGCGTGTCGCTTTAGACACGTTAAGCCTCGATGATGTGATCGTCGTTTATCATGTCTTGGATAATCTTGACAGGAGTTTTAATTATGCGTCGCCAGCGATCTACTCGTTTTAGGGTTCGTTGCCGGTGACGGTTTAATTATTATGCTTGGCTAGATTGTTTAGTGCATCTACCATCCCCAAAAGCAATCGGCGACTTGATTTTCTTTGTGTTAAGTCTTGATTCACACTTTGAGTTGTCATCGACCTTAGTCCTGTTTTGAGATCTAACACAAAGCCTGTTTTCGGTTGTAATTAAGGATAGCACTGGGGTTTCAGCCAGTCTTACCTGATGCATATGATTATCGCTAGGTTTTTATATGTATTTGTCATCTGCATGAATAGATCGATGAATATAGATGCGTCTGTTATGGGTTAATCTTTTGGGTTTAGTTGTGATGGACGTGTTTATATTGATTGATTGGCTCATGTAGATTTGCACTAGAGTTCTAGCTAGTGTAGTAATCTTTATTATCCCTTATCGGCCAATGCCGTTGATTGACATTAACATGTTGATGAAGGCCGATAAGTTTGGACCCATGCTTTAATCTTATTTTATCATGAGTAAGCCGATATAGCTTTGCCCTATCGGCTGGGCTATGACAATGTGTCATCGGTCTATCGACCGATCGGCCATTGTTTTCTGACGTGGTTTACTTGTTTCTTGTTGATTGCAGATCAAATCAACTGGCACGCTCTGCGCACGACTAGGCAAGCCATTTGGACCTGCACTGGAGTAAAGCAAACCTCCCAGGCCGCCGTGGAAACGCGAAACCCGTTTGGTTGCAAGGCGGGTCGAAATTCTGCGCCAACAGCGGGAAAACCTAATTTGCTAAAAACCCTAATTGCGAAAAATTGTTCTTCGTTCGTGCTTCGTGTCAGTGCCAAGGTCTCGTCTCCCTCTCTACTCCCTGTTCGAATCCCGGAGAAAAAGTCCCAACTCGAAATTCAAATCCGAACTCTAAATCCTTCCAAATCAAAATTCTCTGAAAAAGTCTAGTTTTCCTCCCTCTATTTTTTTTCTTTCTTGGGTCGTCTCTTCTCGGCCGGCCCGTTTGCGCCTCTCCTTCCCTCGGCCTTTCTCTCTTCCTCTTGGGCCGCGCCGGCCCGCTTCGCTCGGCCGCGTTTGCGCTAGCTCTCTGGGCCACGCCTCGCGATCGACCAATTCAGTCTCGCACGCGCCTCACTCGGGCGTGGGCTGCCCTTGCTCGCACGCCGGCCCGCTTCGCTCGGCCGCACTTGAGCTTTGTACTGGGCCGCTCCTTGCGCTCGGTCGAAAAGTCCAAATCGCGTCCCTCCTTCCTTTTTCCCTTTCAAGGGATTTCTTTAATTCTTTTTCCTTTAGACAGAAAATCAATTAATCTTAGAAAATTCATATCTTTTCAACCGTTCATTCGATTGACGCCATTCAACTTCCAACATCCCCCGAAAATCGAGATCTATCTAATGGCATGCTTAGTGGTCATTAATAGGGCTTCCTTTTGACCGTTGTGTTGAGTCACCTCGTTTCGCGTGTAGCTTCGGAGCCAGAAGACTCGCAGTGCGAGGATTTCGAGGAGGAAGCTCAAGATCTCGAGCAAGACAAATCACCTTTAATCAATTGAACCCATAATTTGAATTTAAGTATTTTCACTCTGCAAACTATGCATCCTTTAGGTTACACATGACACTTTGGCCGCGGTTTGTGAAACAGCCGGCAGGCCCTACCCACTTGTTGCATTTGACTTCCTTGATTTTTGAATGACCTAACACTCCTTGTCGCCCTTTAGGTTAGGTCTCGGTATTCGTACCCTGCGTACGGATATCGAGGCTACCTTCAAATTTAAAATGATCCACTGGGTAAAACTTGGGTTTACAAAATCCTTGGAAAACCCGACGCTTGGGTCGGTGCTTTGCAAAAAATGAGTTTGCAAAACTCGCAGGTGCGGGAGACATACTGGAGGTACGGTTTTCCCGTTCTCACCTTAAGGACCGATTCCTTGGGAATTACAATCGAACATATAAAGTGCGACCACATGGGTGAATGGGACACCCCTGGTTGAGTAACTATCTAGGTCAGGAAAATCTTGATGCCCTGGGCTTCCTGGCACAGTATGGTCTGGGACCTAACCTGGTGTTGGTCCGTGGGACCCCTCCCGTTGGCATAAGGTGACCCTGAGTCAGCTTTCGAAATGCCTTGTTGTGAAAACCTCAAAGTCACCAGACGTGGCTGTTCTGCACGGGCTGGATGACTTGGGTTAGTAACGTCGTGTGGGTAAAGTGTACCCCCTCTGCAGAGGTTAGCAAACTATTCGAACAGCTGTGCCCACGGTCATGGGCAGATGTGAGGTGATTTTTTAGCGTAGCTGGATTTGACTACTACTTTGTGAACTGCTGTGGGTGTAAGGAAATCTTTTTAGTGCTCGGTTTGTGGCTGTCGGGAACAGCCGGACTCGGAAGGTCCGTATAACGATTGGTAGGGAGCCATTCGTGCAGACAAAATCAATCTATACATTTCACTACTCCAGCCGGATGAGATGCACCTTCTCGTCCGTGTAGTTGAGAAGCACTCACTTAGTTGCTTCTGAAGCTCTTAAACTAAAATCGAACGCGAAAATAACTGGCCCTTCCTTGAAGCTTGCATTAACCACTTACTTTTCCTTGGCTTGCGGAGTACTCCCGTACTCACCCTTGCTCTATATAATTAAATCCCCCCTCAGTTCTCGAACAAGAAGAGATGGACCCTGCTGATGAGGAGTTCTTCCAGGAGCAAGCGGACTACGAGCTGCAGTAGGGTTTCGGCTTAGTTCCCAAGTCATGCTTATGGCTTTGGGCTAGTCTTCGCTTTCGCCTTTTTGTAATGCAGTTGCGAACTCGGGGTCTGCCCGCAGTTCCAACCTTGGTTGTAACTCTACTCTTAATAAAGAGACCTCTGTCGCGGTGATATTTATTCTTCCTATTGTACCAGCACTGTTTCCTGGGACTGGTACAGGTTTACAGGTTAATTTGAATCGTCTTACTCTAGCTTCCGTTCGGGGCTAGCGTGGGGACGTGACAGCTCCTCACCTACCAACATGCTAGACACCTACGCTTCAGCTACTTACTCAGCCAGGGGCATCCCATTCTACCCGTGTGGTCGCACTGTCTTATGTTTGGATGAATTTCCCAAAGGAACCGGTCCTTATGGATGATGCGTAACAAAACCACACAGGTACTGATTCCCGCACCATCAAGTTTTAGAAATTATTTTTCCCATCTTAAAAACATACCGACATCTCGCCGGGTTTTTAAATAACAAAAGGAGTTGAATATCCAAAAGTTTCCCATACGACAGTACAAACGTTACCTATAGGCAGTCTACTTCGGCATGAGTGAATACCGATGGAAAAATGGTGGAGTTACAAGGAAAATGGAGTTTTACAAATCCTAGATAATAAAAGTGCAACTAATAGGAATGTTCGACGAATCAAATTCGCAGCCAAAACAGTGTGCCCAAAAAAAAATTGGCAAACAAAATAATTAGTTCAAAAATATGGGTCCAAAAAGTGGTCAAGGAGGCTTGCCTTGATCCTCCACGAAAGTCGAAGCGTCGGCCTCCTGAGCGAACCCCGTGTCGGTCCCGGACTCTACACGCAACAAAACAAACAATACATAAAACCACTGCTAGAAGAAAAATGTCTTGATGCAACGAAGTGCTGATGGGTAGAGTAGAATTTTTGAGAGATGATGAAATTGGAATGAGGTCAAACGGAGTTACGGGTAAAAAGATATGAATTTTTGAAGTTTGGAGGATTTTCATGGGACGAAAAAAAATCAAGCCTGGCCGAGCCTGGGAGAAGGAGTTGGCAGAGGAGGAGGAGGAGGAGGAGGCCGTGGCCGGCTTGGTCAGTCAGTGGCCGAACGCCGGTTGTTCGGTGTTCGTGTGGCCGGCCGTGGCGCTCACGAGGGTGGTGGTTCGGCCGGAAGCAGAAAAAGGCGGGGAAAGCGGCGCTGACTACCTGCGACAACTCCGTGGCCTCGGCGACTCCTTCCAGCCAATGCAAATCGTAGTGAAACTTGTGGGGAGTAGTGTGAGGGATCAATGCTTGATTTGTGGGGGTATTTATACTTTGCTTTGGCATGCAGTAGAGATTCCAACGGTGAGTGCCGCCATTTTTGCAGCTGTACAAAGGTCTCCGTTTATAGTATTGCTCTGCTCCCTCTGTGATGCTCAGGTGTTTGTCCTTCATGAGTGAATGAGCTGCTCAGGTGTTTGTCCTTCGTGAGTGAATGAGTTGCTCAGGTGTTTGTCCTTCGTGAGTGAATGAGCTGCTCAGGTGTTTTGTCTCGCTTGAGTAAATGTAAAAGCAGAGATGCTGTCGGGGAGGGGATGGGGCGGTGCCTAATTTAGCAGCCGTCGCTTTGTGGTTTTAATGGCAGAGAGAGATTTTGTACTTGCATGGCTAGGTCAACGATGGCTAAAGAAGGATTAGAGAGCGGTACTTTTAGTGACACGCCATTAATTAAAGAAAAAAGGGACCGATAATCATCGGTTGGTAGACATTCGAAAATAATGGAGATTAATTGGATTGGGACGAAAATGGTTAGATAATGCCAGGATAATTTACGAACGACGATTAAAATTAACTCTCGAGTTTTTGGAGACCGAAGTTGGAAAAAGGATAGCGCTTTGATTAAAATTAATTTGGGATTTTAGATTAAAAACACGGGTGTTACACTGAGAGAGGGAAAAGAGGAGGGAGGTTAAACTTGTAGGCGGATTTTTAAGAGGCCCAATTGCGAAAATGCATTTTTGCATGTAGCTACTTAAGAGACTAGCCTGAGAAAATAAATCTATTTTCGTATCGTCGGAGACCTAAACTCGGGTGAACATATACCACATAATAAACCTAACCGATTGGCCTACCACTACTACGAAAACAATCTTTCATGGCGTTCGGAAAAACTTTTCTCTGGCGGTGTTGATGCAAAAAACACACACTGGCCTGGGAGATCTGCTTAGCTCCAGTGCAGGTCCAAATCTTGATGAGATGCAGGCGTGCCAGTCAGTTTGATCCTGCAACTGACAAGATACACAAACGACAGATCAAAGAACCGATCGGCCAACATAGCCGATGTAGTAATTCCAGCCGATCCTGATAACAGCCGATAGCGATAGGGTTTTGAGCTATCGGCTATGTGTTCAATGTAGATTCTGACACTTGACAAAGAGACAATCGGCTGATGATAATATGCGTTAGATCGGCAATGACTTGATAAAGCGAAATGAAAGTTAGACATACTCGATCGGCTGTAGATATCAATGATACATAATCTAAATCTCAAAATATATTTAAACCGAGTGATTGGGATAGATCGGACAGGGCGCCGAGACAGTATAAATCACTTATGTCTAAAAACACCTCAAGAGAGAGATTATATATATTCATAGCATAGCCGATGAAGTGAATCTAACATAGATCCAATGCCATAAAATCCACAAGATTAGATTAAACAGTGAAACCTTTGTTGTCATCGGCTAAATTCAACTTATATGCAATCCTTATAAGCCGATGCAACGTCCAGATAACTCATCGGCTGAAACCCCGATGAAACCCTTATCGGCAATCAAAAAGCAGGCTAGAGATTCATGGTTCTAAGCACGACTTAGTAGGTCAAACTCAACTGATGCAGCACTAAGTATGTAAAGAAACACGGTATCTAGATGATCAAGCCCTTGACTGATTTTCAGGGTGGTAGATGCCTAAGCTAATCTAATCTAGCAAGACGATTTAGTCGATACCGGCAGAAACCCTAAAACGAGAAGCAGCCGATAAAACTAAATCGAGATGCTAATACTAGATTAACAGAAGACATATGATAAATAGCCAGGCAAATATATTATCCAAACCAGAGCAATCCAAGAGGTCGAATGTACTGATGCAGCCTTGAA
>BDMV01000003.1:7491336-7522339 GCA_008326285.1 Oryza officinalis | reverse complement strand
ATGTTTGCAGGTACATATTCTGGAACTGCGCGACCAGACTCTCCATCTCAGCTTTTTGTTCTGCGCTGAGCTGGTCGGCGGTCACGGGAATGACGTTCTCCTCGACGATCTCGGCCTGCTTCGACATCTCGAGGTGTTCTTGTTGCTGGTGAGAAGCTTGCGTTCTTGTGGTCCCACTGGGCGTGCCAAAAGCGTGTTGGCGCAGAATTTCGACCCGTCCAGCAACCAAACGGGTTCCGCGTTACCACGGCGGCCTGGGAGATCTGCTTAACTCCAGTGCAGGTCCAAATGGCTTGCCTAGTCGTAAGTAGAGCGTGCCAGTTGATTTGATCTGCAATCAACAAGAAACAAGTAAACCAATCAGAAAACAATGGCCGATCGGTCGACAGACCGATGACACATTGTCATAGCCCAGCCGATAGGGCAAAGCTATATCGGCTCACTTAGAAAATATGTAAGACATGAATCTAATCTTATCGGCCTTCATTGATATGTAAACTTCAACTAATAATACCGGCCGATAAGGATGACAAAGATAACTACACCAGCTAGTACTCTAGTGCAACCTTATACGAACCAATCGGCCAATATAAACACATCAACCATAAGAAATCTTAAGATTACTTCACGATCGACATATTTATACTCATCGATCTGCACATATAAGTGGCAAACATATGCAAGAAATATAAAGCAATTGCATATGTTAGATAAGACCGGCTAAAACCCCGGTACTATCCTTAATTACAACCGAAAACAGGCTTTGTGTCAGATCTCAAAACAGGACTAAGGTCGATGGCAACTCAAAGTGTGGATTGAGACTTAACGCAAAGAAAATCAAGTCGTCGATTGCTTTTGGGGATGACAGATGCATTGAATAATCTAGCCAAGCATGAAAATTAAACCATTGTCGGCAATAAACCCTAAAGCGAGTAAACCGCTGGCAAGGCTTAATCAAGATACCTGTCAAAACTATCCAAGACATGATAATCGACGATCACATCATCGAGGCTTAACGTGTCTAAAGCGACACGCTAGCCCCGACAATGCAGATCGTCGGGGACGAGTTCTTACCTCTGCTCTGAGGAAGCAAGAACTCGTTGAAGAAGACCTCTTGCGAGGGTTGGCGATGCGCCGAAAGTAGATTGATTCGATTGTGTGATTGATTGAGAGAGAGTTTACATGTACAAACTATCGGGATATTTATACCCGAGGTTACAACAGACCCCTTGTCGGGTACGATCTTATCTACAACTAACAAACAAGTCTTTGCGGCAGACTCTAGCCACAGATTAGATCTAAACTACCTAATTTACAAGATACAATTGCCTAAAACCGAGCTTTATCTCTATTTGGCAACTTCCTTGAAGCTTACTTCGAGCCCAGACCAAGCCCACGTTGACACTGTCAACTCACAACCGCATCGGCCCATGACCAAACCAAATCCGTATCGGCCGATACACTCTTTATAGCAACATCTCCCCAGTCCGATACGGTTACCGGGTCCGATACGAAGCCTGGTCCGACTCCAACTCAATCCTTCCTCTCTGCTTCGGTTTCCTCTTTCCTTTCCAAGTCGATTACCAAAATCCGTCGTTAACAGGTGCAGACGAGAAAGTGCATCTCATCCGGCCGGAGTTTGTGAAATGTATTCATTGATTGCATCTGCTTGAGTGGCTCCCTGCCAATAGATATGAGGACTTCCCAAGTCCGGCTGAACCCGACAGCCACAAGTCAAGCCATTGAAAGGATTCCCTTACACCAACAGCAGTTCACAAAGCAATAGTCAAATAAAACTACGCTAGGGAGTCACCTCACATTCACCCATAACCGAGGGCATGACTGTTTGAACAGTTTGTTAACCTCTCCAGAGGGGGTACACTTTACCCACACGACGTTACTAACCCGGGTCACCCAGCCCATGCAGCGCAGCCACGTCTGATGACTTTGAGGCTTTCACAACAAGACATTTCGAAAGCCGACTCAAGGTCACCTTATGCCAATGGGAGGGGTCCCACGAACCAACAGCAGGTTAGGTCCCAGACCATACTGTGCCAGGAAGCCCAGGGGTCATCCCCGACACCACCTCGGTGAATCCACTTGTCCCTTGGTATCAAAATTTCCCTGGCCTAGCTAATTACTCAGCCAGGGATGTCCCACTTCACCCATGTGGTCGCACTTGTCATGTTTGGATGAAATTCCGAAGGAATTGGTCCTTAAGGGCGAGAACAGGAAAATTGTACCACCAGTACGTCTCCCGCACTACGAGTTTTGAAAACTCATTTTATTTTCAAGGCACCGATCCAGGTGTTGGGTTTTTTAAGGATTTTGTAAACCCAAGTTTTACCCAGATGATCATTTGAAATTTGAGGAGGGCCATTAGTACTCATGCCCGAAGGCACGAATACCAATACCTAACATAACAGGCAACAAGGGAGTTACGGGTAATTCAATTATCAAGAAAGTCAAATGCAGCAATTATAGGTAAGGCATGCCGGCTATATTGCAAACCGTAGCCAACATTGTAAGTGTATCCTAGAGATGCATGTTTTAGGAAATGAATTACTTAATTTGAAATTAGGCTCAATTGTTCAAAGGTGATTGTCTTGCTCGAGATCTTGAGCTTTTTCCTCATACTCCACGCACTGGGACTCCTCGAGCTTCGAAGCTACACGTGGAATGGGACAACTCAACAAAACGGCCAAATAAAACACCCTATTTATGACCACTAAGTATGACATTTGGTAGATCTTGAGTTTTGAGGAATTTTGGAAGTTGAACCGAGTCAATCGGACGAACGGTTGAAGAGATGTGAATTTCCTAAGATTTCTTGATTTTCTATCTGAAGGAAAAAAGGATTAAAGAATTTCATGGAAATGAAAAAAGGAAGAGGGATGTCTTTTAGACTTCTTGAACGGGCGCGAGCCACGGCCCAAGAGAAACGCGGGCGGCCGAGCGAAGCGGGTCGGCGCGCGAGCGAAGCCGGCCTTTAGCCGAACGGGCACGCGACCGACAGAAATTGGGCCGTCAGTGAGGCACGACCCAAGAGAGGCGCGGGCGCGGCCGACCGAAGCGGGTCGGCGCCGGAATGAAGGCGTCCCACGACCGAGCAGACTCGCGCTAGGGCGAAACGGGCCGGCGATGAGGCATAGCCCACGAGGCAGAGCGGTGCAGGGAGTAGAGGCCAAACAGGCCAAGCGAGAACGCGGCCCACAGGGCACGCGTGAGGTAGGCCATTGGACGACGGTACACCGCGCGGGGTCCTGAGCAGGCCCCACCTATCAGCAGCACAGTCCACATGGACCAAGCGCATGCGGGAAGCGACGCTAGGGTTCAGACGAACGTGGCTCAGATCCGATGCACCGGTGGACGCGGGCGCAACGGTCCCATGCGCTGCATCACGGCTCTCCGTGGACCGCACTCATGGAGGGAAGGCGACGATGATGACGTGGCACCAATGTGGTGGTCACGTCAGACGGTGAGAGGTAAACGACGACTAGATCCAACTGCAGGCGGCGACAATACTTCACCGAAGCGGCGCACGACGACACAGAGGACGGGAAGCACACTAGAGCGATGAGCGGAGTGAAGGGAGACGAGCCAACGGCTCGGATTCACCGGAAGTCCACCGGAGAGGGCGAATCACGGCGGTGGTTGCCACCGGCGAGAGAAAGTAGAAAACCTCACCGGAGCGGGAGCCTCTACATGGGTCTAGGAACTCATTTTACTTGAAGAGGGGGCATGAGCGGCGCTAGGAAGCGGCGGCGACAGCGGATGACTCTCGGCACCGAACAATGGTGCACGACGAGCTTCGGTGAGCTACGGCGGCACTAATACGATGTCTACGCGCATCGAGAAATGACGGCAAGCTAGCTAGCGGTCTAGGGAGGGACAGAACGAAGGAAAATGGAGGGAGAGGTACCGCGATGGGGAGGGCGTCGTGAAGGATGGCCGACGGCGCGAAGTGTAATCGCTTCGGCCTTGGGCCGAGGAAGAGAAAGAAGATGGGCGGGCTAGAGTCCACGTCACGCGTCCTCGAGAGCATCGGCTCCTCCGACGCGCTCCATGGACAACGGTGGTGAAACGACGGCGTGATAGGTGGGGGGAGCTCGATTGTAGCGGCGGAAGGGAGAGGGAGACCGAAACCGAGAGAGACAGAGGGATTTTGTAGGTGCGAGAGGCTTCGAGGGGAAGGATTCAAGCACGGTCAAGGGTGAGGACGGCGACCTCGCGTGCGACGTCAGCGACAGCGGCGCAAGAGGCCAACAACGGCAAGAAAACGCCGGGCCGAAAGAAGAAAAAGAAAAAGAGAGAAAGAAAGAGGGAAAGGGAGCAGGCACCCTTGCCATTTTGGGATAAACGGGGAGAGAGGGGCGGCTCAGCCTCCCCGACTTGGAAGCTTGTGGCGCAGAGGCACAGCAGGGCCGAGCCCAAGGGATGACGACGGCGGTGACGGTTGTGGCAGTTTTGGAGCCGAGCGGCGACACCGCAGCAATCGGCGCAGGCGGTGGGCCAGGGGGGATGACGGCGGCATCCTTCCAGTCGACCATGACTGCAGGCGCGCGCAGGGACCAACTGGTGGTGCGGTATTCAAACGGCGCCGGCGAGAGAGAGCAGCGAATGTGAGAGAGGGAGAGAGCACAAATGAGAGAGAGAGCGAGGAGACGCGGTGGCGACGTCTACCGCGATACGTGCGCCGTACGTGCCTGGGTGCGGGCCGCGCGTGGGTTGGGCCAGGGCAGGCAGCCTAAGAGGAAGAGAGAGGGGGTGAAAAAAGGATTGGCCAGCCGAGAGGGAATTGGCCCAAGAGACAAAGGGAGGCAAAATAGACTTTTGCCAAGAGATTGATTTGGAGGGAATTTGGAGTTGGATTGAATTTGAATTTGGGATTTTCTCCGAAATTTGAGTTGGGCACTGAGGGAGAGACTGAAACCTTGGCACCCACAACGAAGAACAACCGAAGAGCAAGTTTTCGCAACTAGGGTTTTTAAAGATTAGGTTTTCCCACTAACGCCACAACGAAACGGGCGCTACAAGCCGTTTGCGCGCGCACTCGCGGTGACTGATGACAAGGGCAAACGGTGCAGCGGGTGGTACGTGTACATGCAGGAGTTGCCTGCGCGGTTCAACACGGACATGGTACAACTCCGACAAGTATATGGTGGACATCATCTTCCATGACCAGATGACACGGTACGAGTGCCTCACCAGCAACCCCTCCCTGGCCGCCGCCATGTACATGTCGTTCTTCGCCGGCCTGGAGGTGTGGCGCCACCTCTGGTGTTACAACGTCACCATGCAGGACGCCATGGCATTGGAGGTGGTGGAAATCATCACGGCGCGCCCCGAGTGGCACGCCATAGGTGGGCGCGACCACTTCTTCACTGCCGGCCTCATCATGTGGGACTTCCAAAGGCTGGTCGACGGTGACGATGACGGCGACTGGGGAAGCAAGCTGTTCAACCTGCAGGCGATCAAGAACATGACGACGCTCGTCATGGAGGCTAGCTCATGGCACCTCAATGACGCCGCCATCCCGTTCCCGACAATGTTCCACTCGACGACTGACGAGTCTATGTTAGTCCATGGCTCTTCTCCTCACGAGTGACAGAGAACAAGATCCGCTGCCTCGAACACCCATGGCTCTTCTCCTTCGCCGACACGGCATGGCACGGTAGTGCCAAGTCCATCCGTTTCGAGCTCATCGCGCAGTGCAGGGCGTTGAGCGTTTGCTCCCTCATAGAGTACGATTCACCCTCGTTCCCCGTCGCCGTCGCTGCTCCAGCACCAGCCCTCCTTCCCGCCGCTGCCACTCCGGCCTTGCCTGCCAGTGCCGTTGCTCTAGCCCCAGCTCCCCGCGGACGACCGAAGGGGAAGAGAAAGGGAGAGAGCAAGGGGGGAGGAGGAAGAAGAGAAGGAGAGGGAGATGATGACATGTGGGCCCCACAATATTTCTTTGTGTGAATGACAAATGAGTCTTACATATATTTTTTAATTCTAATGCCACATAAGCACCACGTCAACGTCATGTGGGACGAAGACAAGGTCAACACCATCACGTAGGCGTCACGTTAGCGAAACCGTCCTCCAAAACCGTCGATGGAGTTAAATTGCACCGATTTTAATAGTTGGAGAGTCGAGATATCCAGTATTATGGTTGAAAGATACGAATCAGATTCGGCCACTAGACCGGTATTTGTGCCTGCCACTGTAGGCCGACCCATGCGTTTGCTCTTCCCCACGCGAGCCCACCAATGCCGGCATCTGCGCAAAATTCTCGTGGGGTTTCAGCATTCCTGGACTCCTTCGTTCATGCCGTGGTCGGCACAGATCGATGAACCACAGCTACGAGTACTCAGTAGTCAAGTCTCCACAATCAGGTGGACAAAACTGCAAGATTGCCGTGAAGCTAATCGCCATACCTAGTATCAATCATGTAGTCTACAGTACATGATTCCAGTATTCCACTAGTCCTGTAAAGTCTACAGTGTACTGCACGGTTCTACTTTGATTTTGATTTATCGTATATTAATCTTTCTTGTTTAATTTTTTTTAATATTTATAACCATTTAGATAACATGTCAACAATAAAAAAATATCTTCTCGAAAGTTTAGAATAGTTTTTCCTTTCTACTTCCATGGTCTATCTAAAGTTTCAGATTTTTTTTGGTGGGTCGGCCGAAAGATTCGAAGGAAAGTTCGATTACAAACTACAACATTGTGCTTACATCGACACTAGGCCGTCGAGACCGGATTGAGGCAAAGCCTCTGTCCCAGCAAGCAAAGAACATAACAGCCTAAAGGCTTAGACGCTAACTGTTGCTACTATTACACGTCGTGAAAACTCCTACGGCCTTCCACACCATGATTTCCTCTTTGATGAGCTGCTCAATGGTTCGGTATCTTCGTTCAAATACCTGCGCGTTGTGCTCCTTCCACAGAAACCAACAAGTCAGCATGAACATACTGTCGAAGGTGGCCCTGTAGCTCGTTCAAAAACAGCTTCTTGCCTTTATCCACCAGTCAGCTAGGCCCATGTCATCCATTCCAGGAATAGGGAAGTCGATATTAATCCAACCTCGCATCAGCCTCCATACTCATTGGCTGTATTCACAGCTGACGAACAAATGCGAGCAGTCCTCCTGCTCACGTTGACAGAGGGTGCAACAATCTTCATGAGACCACCCTCTCTTCTCCAAGACATCGACCTTTTGCAGCTAGCCCGAGGAAGAACCGGACTCTAGATGGTGCATTTGTCTGCCAGATCAGATCTCCAAAAGGGGAAATTTCTTTTGCCATGAAGAGAAGATCATAAGCTGATGACACTGAGAACTGTCCGTCTAGGGAAAGTTTCCATCGAATGGTGCCGGCTTCCTGCTTAAGCCTGATCATCTGTACCTTATCCCATAGCTGAAACAATTGTGTCATGGCTTCATTTGACAGAGTGCCCTGCTACTGTCAGCTTTGATCGGCAAACCTAAGTTGAGAGGATGGGCCACCGCCAAACAATGCTGCCTCACCCGAGCTTCCAAGTGACAGTTCTCCAAGAAATCTATCCAGAGAGACTTGCTCCTCCTACTGAAAACTCATTCAACACTTTTCACTCACTTTATCCTACTACAAAATTCACAGTTATGGTCTTCAGACTTCACCCAACTATGTCTGCACAGCGGCCGCGTACAGCCGGCATCAGCTAAAAAAATTGTCAATATATACCATTAAGAATGATGGCTCAACTTTACATCACCAGACATATACTACATAGCACGCCGGATCCGCAATATAAATTGGACCTATCGCTATAAAATCACTATAATACAATTACACCGATATACAATAGAGCTATCACAAAAATGGTTGGATGAATCGGAGGGAGTGTGATGATATGGGCACTTGATCTACTTATGGCTACTATTGCTTAGATAACCCAGCTTCTGCGCTAATGCGTCAACATATCTAGGCCTTCTTCTTTCCAGCCCTGGAATCCTAGCCTCATCTCTCACTCCTTCATTCAGAAGCTCCTCCCAGAAGTCGTCGGTTAACTCGGTTTCGTTGCTCGCCTGATTTCGTGACTGATTTCGAGTCCTGTTGACATCCTGCTTACCCTTACCAAGACCCTGGATGTTCAGTGCTAAATTCTCCAGTTCAGACTTTGCAGGCTCATCGTTCAGTTCAGCAAATGGCCTTGGATCAAACAGCAATGTCGACTCAAGTTGATTGCCCTGGCTGACCTCCCCAGGGTTGAGAAACGGCACTATGTCTATCGACCTTGTCCTCTTCTTTGAGAATGTGTCCTCGAGCCCCTTCATTTTATCCTGCTGGTGAATCAATTGGTGAAAGAAGTCAGGGTTCTGCATTGCTCTTGCCAAGAAACCCATCATCTGGACCTGCTTCTGCTCGGCATGTTGCAGCCTCTCTTCCATGGCTCGCATATTGGCTTTCGTGCTTTGCTGCTCGTGCCTTAGTTTCACAACCTCCGCAAGTAAGATGTTCTTGTCACGCTTTAGCCTGTCGATCTCTTCATCCAATCCAAACTGACCGACCTCAAGGCAGGTGCCAAGTGCCTGCTGTGATCCAGGGAGATAAGACAATGGTCTCCTCCTCTTTATCATCTTTAGAAGATGCCTCTGGCCTCTCAGGAAACCATCGTTCGCAAATTCCCATCTGTCTGGATCAATCTTTCTGAAACCCTGCAAATTGCAAAACAATGAATATTACAACTATAGTTAGTTCAAGTACAGAAGCCACCAAAAATAAAAGTCAATTATGATAGCAAGTCACACAAAGTATGTAAAACGTTAGGTTTCACATAGTTTTGCGACAAAATTTATTAGCATTATTAAGAGAACAAGTAGCAGTATACTACATCACTTTTTTTTGATGGTGATCAAAGGAGTCTTCTAGAACAAACAAGCAGATTCTTGTAGCTTCATCCGTTGTCTTGATCCATCTAGCTACACAGTAACAAATTGAAGAAACAGCATGTCAGAAAACTAAGGAGTAGTTCGTCCACGGAGATTTTTTCCTCTTTCTGAATTATTGAGAACATTTCAGGAATTGAGGGTTTATATGCATGTGTCTGAAAAGGATTGGACATAACTGCGTATGGGCAAATAATGTCAAGCCCACATCTGTAATATTTCGTACAACAGTCGGTTGAACAATTCTAGCCATCGTAATTTCCTACAACCAACAGGTCAGCACCAATAAGTAAATTGCAGTTTCTAGCTCCATTACTACATAATTGTGCATTTGTGCATGCACAAAGTTGTTGCATTGAGTGGAAAAATACACAATGCAACCGGTTTATTTAACCAATACCGCCGGATTTACTAGTTTATATATACTCTAGAAATAGATACAATTTGCAGTGAAAATTTTACAATGCTCCATCCATTTAATTGTAGAGTCAAGACTCCTATCAATACTCAACACACACGATGAGGCACAAAACATAATGGTGACCACAAAAGTGAGAACACACCCATTTTAATTTTCTGACAATCCAACCTGAAAACTCAAATTGTAGAAATGCGACCGCTTGTTCAGGTAATTCGGCCGGACCAAGAACTGAACAACAACAACAACTTGCAAGGACGAACTGACTGAACAAGAACAGAACTGAACAAGTAGGGAACAACACTAGTGACGATGGAAATTGAGGGGGAGGGGACTCACGTAGGTGTTGAGCTGTCGGACGAAGCTGGAGAAGTTGTTGTGCTTGAAGAAGCGTGGGAGGAGCACGGCGGCGAAGACGTGGGGGTCCCAGACGACGAAGCTGTTGCCGGCGCGGCCCCACGAGACGACGCCGTCGGTGGCCGGGTCGGCCACCAGGTCGAACGTCTTGGTCAGGAACGGCGGCGGCCCGACCTCGTGCAGCCCCTCCATTGGCCGCGGCGCCTCCCCCTCCTCCTCCTCCTCCTCCTCCTCCGGCGGCGAGCTCGGCGGCCACTCCTCCTTCACTATCCCCGGCACCATCGGCTTCATCTTCACCCAATCAACAATCCCCAGGTGGGTTCTGCTCCAATCCAAGAAAGAATCCAGCACGAATGGTGGTTGGTAGGGGGACGAGTCAGCGAGGTAGCCTCCTCCGGTGGAGAATGGCAGAGGCGGCGAGCAATATAAACAACCGTGTAATGGCCAGGAGAGGAATGGAAGGTTCTAGACCGCGGCCTCGGGGCCGGATCGGAGGAAGCTTCCGGAAGGCGAAACCGGGGAGTGTGGCTGAGGTTCGCCGGCACGGCCGCAAGTGGGAGGGCGGGAATCGACAGCTGACGGCGACGGCTCGTGCCATTTTTTTCTGATCTGAATCTCATCCGGCCTCGACGATGCTTTTGCGTGTGGGTCACAGAATTTGTTGCCGCGGTCGGTGATTGCCACACACGATCATCCGGCTAGATATTGCAGGGGTCAGAAAAAGAAAAGCTGTTCTTTTTCTCTGGGTTTTTTCTTAGCTTTTCTGAATTCCTTTTCATCTCACGTGGGACTCACGTGTTGTTTGTTCCTTCTACCGGTAACAAATGTAGTTACTGGAGTTTATTGGGTAAACATTCAAATCAAACAGGAATATTTGAATCCAAACATTGGTTAAAAAAATGCTTTTATCAGAAACGATATAAAGTTTGAATTTAAATTGAGTGTGTTTCAACGGGTTTGTTTTGGGTGACTACCAGTCACTCGCACGTACTAATGGTTTTCTGAACGTTGTCACACGCTAAAGATATTTTTTTATTATTATTAAATTTACTAACATTTCTTACCCGGTAGTTATATAGTAGTAATATAGTATTAAACCAAAATAAAGAATACAAACAAGTTCTTGAAATCACAAATTCTGCAACCAATCAAAAACTAATTGTCCAAGATATTTTCATTTGGTACTCATTTGTTGATATACTAGTGTGAGGCTTTGCATCACACACACAAGCAAATTTTGCTGCCTCACAAAAAGTGGAATGATGAATTGATTCATCGGAGCGCGTTCGGCTCTGACCTGAAAACAGTCGTTCCACCGTTGGCCGGACTCGCAACTTGGCAAGTGGCAACCAAAAGTACACATAAACGTGTTCAATCTCACTAGCATACAATACAATTTTCCTTGCAGTTCTCTGGTCCATAGAAACCCACAGTACTAGGTTATCTGTCATCAATGTGCCCCAACTTTTCGGTAATCAAAGCATTAGCACTATCATTTCAAAGATTTTGGTCAGCACCGTCAGATACTTTGAACACGACAGGAGTAGCACAAAGGCCATCAGGTGAGCCACCGCACACAGCAACAGAGTGTTTGGTACACAATCATTATGCTAAAAAAACAATTCAGAGATTCAGACACTCGGTTTGATCATTGTGGTTTCATCACACACACCACAAGTACAATGATTGTCATTAGTCCCTTGCTGACTGTGGACTGAAGTGCCATTATTGTATATAAACACTGTGACATGGTGACGTGCAGATTTTTCAGGGAGATTTTAAGCATGTTTGTGCAAAATACTGCCAAATGATGTAAGATGTCGATAGGAGCCCATTGCAACAGCTGATAGCACAGTTTATTCAGTATCTGTAGAGTGTAACAGAACGCCGAACTAGGAAGCACATCTTGATATGCCTTTAACGAGCTTCGACAGCTTGAGTTCCACCTCTGTTGATAATTTTTTCGACATACTCCTTTCTGAAAATTATGCAAAACCTCCACTGAGTCAACAATAACCGGAAAAATAAGCCGGAGGTAAAAAGGAAAACAAGGGACAGAAAGAACAGATACCTAGCTGGCAGATGGTCATGGGGACGGTTGTACGGCGTCCAGACAGGCTCTCCCACAAAGAGCCGCATTGCCTGCAGAAGCATAGTAAGGAAAAACCATATTGGACTGATGTTCCTTATTTGATAGAGCATAGAAATGGAATATGGTTTAGGAAATGAACAGATTACTTAAATGACAGAAAAATGGTAACCGTTGTTCACAAATATATTTAAGACACATAAGTTCACGTCAAAGACAGTTTGATGCTTAACTACTCGTGGGAACAAAGGAACAAAGCAAAAGATACCTTGATGTAGTTGTCACTGTCCAATGTGAAGCGGTGATACATTCCTGCAGGCAAAACAATCATGCCCCCTTTCTTCACTGCTACACGGATCCACTGATCATTTTGGTCCCTCACATCGAAGTATCCTAGAGGAGCATGAGAAAAAGAAATATGTGACAACCATAAAACATGCCACAATGATTATTGCTGGAAGCAGGTTAGTACTAGTTTTCTGGTCTTAAGTGCTCAGCTAGTATAATAAAGATGCATACCACTTCCCTCAAGACAATACCGTATCTCTTCATCAGTATGCAAGTGTTCTTCAAAGAAATTTTTCAGCTTAGCCTCATAGTTTGGCAGCTTTTCTGGACACACATCACAAATGTCCTGCACAAGGAAAAGCATATTAACCTGGCGAACAAAAAATGGAAACTCACAACGACAAGTTCTGAGAAACAAACCATGTAAGAGTATCCCCTGGCCTCACGGATTTTCTTGAGGTTGTCATCATTCTCCCAGTCATCAGCATTCAGGCGCCAGCTTAATATTCCTAACTCTGGTGTGTCAATTGTGCACCACATTAACATCTGGCAAGTTTATTGGCAGTTTGGCACTAATTCTACTAAGAGTTAGTTCAAAAAACTAAACATATCGTTTGAGCAATAAATGCACAAACCTGAAAGTTTGCTAAGAGGAATGAATTCTTTGGGTTCACGATGATGAGGAAGCCTCTGGTCCTCTTCACTGTCATCCATGTACCAAGCTTGGATGACCTCCTCCTTGCCATCCTAAATTAGCAATGGACAACATACTTCAGAACAAGTAGAAACAGGTATAACCCACTATCTGAGGTCTAGTTTAAACATCTAACATAATTTACGTTGTATCAGGTCATCTCATTCATAAGACTAAGGAATGCTAAAATAAACAGAAGTTACAAAATCCATGTAATTCTAGTAGAGCTCCAAGACTGGTCGACAGGTCGCAAACCTCCTTAGGAGAAAAACCTCCCAACAAATGCTCCACAGCAAGTGGGTGCAAAAAATGGCAAAACCATTATAGATAAAGCAATTAGTTATATAAGACTGCATCAGGTCAACCAAGTGACAGAAAGCTTGAAGCCTCTAAGGGGCCTCAATACTTCTAGAGTTCTAGTATCAGAGCAACAGTATTGAAGTGGGGATGATCTAGACACGATGCCATGATGGTGATAGTGGAAACCTTTCTTCAATAAATAAAGACTGCTAAACTCGATGTTGTACCATTTAGAATTTCGGATATCCAGGACTGTTTAACTCCAACCTTTAGGTGTACTAAAGATATCATTTTCTTTTTCAGTATGTTTAACTCCAACCTTTAGGGTTACTCTCAAACAGGACTAGAACACCATGTTGAGGACTGCATAGAAAGTTCCATGCTACATATACCAAAGCTCCCAGCTTTGGGGTGCTCTCGTGTACCAAATCGACCAGCAAATCGAACAATTGACCGCCTAATCTGATCTGAGATTTTACAAGCACAGTTTCACCCCCAAAGTCAATTTTCCGGAGGAAATTCGCAATCCCATAATACCGCCTCCAATTTCGCATGTACAACTTTCGCCTATTCGACACGAACCCTAAACAAGATCAACAAAACCTAGACGAAACATGCCCGGGAAAGAAGAAAGCTTTTCTTGGCGCAACAAGTCCTCGACATCCCAGGTCGGTCAGGACACAAACAAGAGCAGGAGAAAAGGATTAGGGTACAGAGATCTCACCTGGAACTGGTTCTCCATCTCTGGAACCTCACACGCCGCTCCTGCGTTGCCTTCCTATTGGGAAACCCTCCCGATTCCGGATAGCCTGGAAGCTGAAGAAGAGTCGCACGAACAGCTTCAGCTCAACGCAATCTGAGATTTTTTCAGGTACGGTCCCCCAACTTTTGCTATTTATATTGACACCCCTGGAACAAGACGTCGTGTTTGAGTTTGACAAAAGTTTGCTGAGATCTTGGTGTACTTTGCTCGCCGCATGAAGCACGCTGTCGCTAAAATTTTAAAAAATAATCAATCATGATGTGCTGGCAACATTGTCCGTTTCAGCGCCATCAGGATAAACATAGCTTTGCATCGATCGTTGGTCGGATGATGACAAAAGCGATGAGCGAATTGTTCGTTCTTTCATGTGCGCTGGCGCCGGCCTGAAGAAGTCCATGCCGCCTCCCGTGGTCACGACTCACGAATCATGCGGAGACCACGGAGTTTTAGCTGCAGACGCGAGAAGACTCGTTTCGTCGCGCGGTCCCAGATGTGGATGCCCGGCCATGGCGCCGTAGGCGGCGGCGTCCCGGTGCGGCATTTCGTCGAACACGACACGCTGCCGCGCGAGAGAGGCAAGGTCGCTTCCACTAGAACGGATGCTGCAGCGGCGATGTCGAGGTGGCCACCCACCCGTAGTTATCTTGGTCTTCGCGCGGCCATGGGAAAGGGCAGCGAGGAGCAACGCCGGTGGCCGCCACAGAGGAGCGTCAGAGCTGACGGAGGCAGCAGAGGAGAGGCGCATATACGGCATTTTTTCACAAAACACCCTCTATTTAATGAGTCGTTCAAAGTCATCCCCAGCTGTCCTGGTACGGTGGATACTCGTGACTCCGATCGTGTTTGGTTAATCCCCAAGATTACAGGATTGAGGTGAATTAATTTCACACCTCAAGTGCAAACGTAAAACGAGAGAACACCATTATTGCTTGATTAATTGAGTTTTAATTTAATTATTATAAACTTAAACATAGATATATTAGATATTTTAATACGTTTATATAGATTTTTTTTATGAAATATATTGTTTAGCGGTTTAAAAAATGTTTTAACGAAAATCAAAATAAAATATGCATCTTAATATATGGCACCATAGGATCGAGAACAAGTGGCTCAGATCATATGGGGAACAAGTGGCTACCAAACTTTGACGGAGAAGTCCATACTTATCTTGAAACATATCCATTGGTTGCGATCCTATGTTTGGGCAATCCTGGATGAGAGCTCTGCCTGCCATGCATCAATTCAGTCATCTGTGAAGTCGGAATTTCTTCGTTACTGATCAAGCAGGATTCTGGAATGATCTAAAGAATAGCAATCAAACAACCATGCATAATTTGAGAATTAGTACAGATCTTGAATTCAGACGAACCTAGAAAGAGGGAGAGAGAACAGTAAGTGCGGTCTGAACAGCTATCCAACTCCCTGGAGACAGATTTCGACAGATGCTTGTAGTTTGGTCATCAGTGATGCCGCCAAGAACCAAACATGCAAACAGCAGCAGTCAATCTCTGAACTCTACGGTTTTCAGTCATACAAAGGGAACTCTTCTTCGATCCACTTTCACACCTCTCAGCACTTCAGTTGTTCATTCACTGCCAGAGTCAAAACCAACAGAGATGATCTACTAACAACGTGATGCACTAGGAATTAATTTGTGTGGAAGGAGCTAGTAACATGTCATATTCAGACAATCTCAACGAGGATTAGGTGCAGACTTCTGAATTTTTCATGGCGTCTCTAGAAAAAAGAAGAAAAGAACGACGAGTGAATTCACCAAAGAGCTAATTGAGGCCCAGTACTAGACAAACAAACAGAGTCCACGTTGTGTCACAGATGTAATGAAGGCCTTCATAGGCTTTTCCGGGCCTGACTTTGTGTGGAAGGCCTTCGCTGAAACTACAGAAAACTACCAAATTCTCCATCTTACGGACGCCGTGTATATAACATTGTGTAGCCGTTCTTCACATGTGAAACCTGCAAGTGTCCTGATCGAGTCCTACATACCGTGATGTCGTCCAGGTCAAAGGCAATAAGCCCTGCAGGAACTGTGCCTGCAACTCTGCAAGCACACGCATTAATTTGTTCACAAGTGCAAGCCATTACTATAGCTTGTTCATACAGTCCTGTCTAGGTTGACCAATGTATCGATCAACAGATCGAACTCTTCGACAGCAAGCCATTACTGGCGATCGTTCATGCCAGCCAGCCATACAATCGAGAGCTATGTATTGGTCATTGGACCAGTTCTCACGTAGTACCACACGGACAAGCTATTACTCCTCCATCAGGGTGTGGACCTGAACCAAATTAAACTTGCAGAGAAGAGGATGAGGAGGAAGAAGAAAGGAGCAGAGGGCAGGGGATGCTGGCCGGCCGGCCACCGGCCGGTGTACGGTGGTTGCAGAGCAATCAATCGAGCAGGTAGACATGCATGCATTGATTGGTCACTCGAGCAAAGCAGCAAGCTAGCAAAGCTAGGCAGGTGTACAAGTGTGTGGCTATGGCAAAAAAGCAGCCATGTAAGCGCACACAGTGGTGGCAGATCGACCAGAGGAATTAGTGCCGAATTAGTGCCGTGGACACACATGCATCTTTATATCTTTATATCGACCAGAGGAGTATCTACTGTTTTCTCCATCTTAAACAACTTATAAGTTTAAAATCGGTTTAATCAAATTTGTCATATAATATAGCTACTCATTTACATATTATATCATCTTAACCAATCGTAATTATTTTTATTTAATTTTTATATCAACTTCATAATCTCAACCAATCATAACTATCCTTATTTGAATTTAACTTCTCTCATCTCCTTAATTCCAATAAAGAATTATAGAAGTGTTTATATTTTAAGCATGGAAGAGTACTTTTACTACACTGCATATATGTGTAGTGGATATCTTCAATTACTATGTTTTTTTTAAAAAAAGGATATCTTCACTTACTGCAAGAACGTGCACGTACGTACTGCTAGATGGGCAAGCTAGCTGATTCCAGCCCAAGATTCGAACAGTGTTTTGCAGATCGAGAGATCGATGGAGTGCCGTGTGTAAATGTAAGCCTACGTAGATTGCGTGCGTGTAATTGTGCGTGCGATACATGCATGCATCTCGATTGGATCGCACAACTAGTGCGTACTACAGCTTGCTAGCCAATCGATCATACGGTCACTCACTGTACATGCATGCCAGCTTGATCCGGACGGCCAAATAAATAAACCGTCGTGTCAGCTAAATCCTCGTACACTTGATCACTAGTCGGAGTAGCTAGCTGCTCGATCGACACATTTTTACAGTAACCGTGTAGGCAGCTTGTCTTACCGTGCGATCGAGCGTGCGTGTCGCCATCCAGTCCGTGATCGATCCGCAAGAACACAGGTAGCTAGTAGCGCTAATTAATAACGCTTCTATCTCGCGCGGCCGGTTAGGTCCCATCATATCTGCGTTTATGCGTAACAACGTACGGCAAAGGCCAGCTGTTACTCTCTTTCATTAAAAAAACGATTTCTATATTTATGTTTAAATTTTTTATAAGACGAAAAGAATAGCTTGTTGTGCTATATTTGTCCCTTACGGGTGGTTGTCTGGTTGTACTAAATTTGTCCTTTGCGGGTACTGTACGTGAGTTGATGCATGCGACTGAGGACATGTAATACACGTTGTGACAGATCCAGCCATGCATAGGAGTATGTTCAATCGCCACTCATGTATACTACAAGGACGTATCACCGGCTTGTTTTTTACTGCGGCTTGTTAGCTGGAGTAGGTATTCTACGGAGTATATTTCTTTTGTGCGTAGATCCAGCAAGCTAGCTACTGGAGTAGCAGAGATTCGTGCTCGATCGGCCACGACCGAGGAACATACTCCTACTTAACTTGTCATGTCACACCATATACAAATGCTTCTACTCAAAAAATACTACTAGGGCTAGCTAGTAGCTAGGAGTATGGAGTTTCTGTACACGTACGTAGGAGTACGTACGTACTACACGATCTGGCAAGTACAGTACGTGAGTGAAGGTCAGGACTCTGACATGCGGGGACCACATGTCACGGCGCGTACGTGCGCGTGTCAGCGTGTGGGGAGGAAAGGGACGGTGAATTTGGTGGGGGTTTTTACGCGGCCATTCATTCATCATCCATTGGACGGAGCTGCAGCAGCAGAGGCGTGCACCCCCTCGTGCACCCCATGCCGAGGTGACGGAAACGACCACATGACGGGCCCACGTGTCGGGGATACGATTCCCTTCCCGGGCCCCACCACGCGGGCCGGTGGGTCCCTTCCGCGACCGCACGCTCGGCCCGGTCAATACGGCAAGCCACGGGACGGAACGCCGGACCGACCGGTCGGTCGGCCACAGTTCCATCGGATGGGCGGTGGTCAACGGTCAGCAAGAGGTCCGGGCCGGAGTGACGACGCGCGTTGGCCCAATGGTGGGTCGCCACGTGTCACCTCGCTCCAACCGCCCGGTGGGGCCACTCGAGAAGAGGGGAATTAACACGTTTGGCCGGTCAATCGCTCGGGCTCGCCGGTGGCCGCTGCTCCTGCTCGTCTTCCCCACCCGAGCTGGGCGATGGGTTGATGCGCTGCAACGCGAGCATGCAGTGGTTGTCTCTGGGCTGGCACTCAGTTTCTTCCATGCTTGTCTCACATGGCCGTTCCGTGATGGGGAGAACCCTCATGAGAGAACTCATAAAGCTGGGCCGTTTCTAACTTTGCAGAGCATGGGGTTAGCGTGAACAAAAGCGGCAATATGGGTTGGATCAATCAGGAGTTTGAAAACGCACGCCGATGAATCATATTTGAGCTAAACACCGAAGTACTTTTAGAAAGGATTTGAGCTAAACACTGGAATCACCTGCGAATACAGTGAACGCTCCAGACAGGTATACTAGTACTACTGCGAGCGGCTGTACTGGTACGTACTACTAGTAGGAGTCACCTACACTACGGTGTGAATACAATCATGGTACTACAAGTGACAGTAATCAACCAGTAGGAGTAGTTGGCGATGGAGGAGAAAGACAACGTATGGAATGGTCCAAGGAGTAGTGTCAGGCCTGCGAGAGACAGAGCTCCCGTGTGGGTTTGCACGTGTGGCCGTCCTCCCTTTTCACGGGAATGTGTAGCCACCCACCCTCTCCTGCTCTGCCCCACACACCCTTTAATTTCCCCCTCAACCGGATATCCATTGCGCCTTTCCCGTACTCCTAGTCTCCTACTGCACTGCCGCTCGCTACGCTACACCACCACTTCACTGCACTTTCCTGAGCCAGGGTCTATCGATCCCTGCGTGCCCCTATGCAAAAGAGCGTGGCACGAGTGACACCGTGACAGCTGCTTTTACTTTGCATCGCCCAAAAGGATCGCACAAATTTGTGATTCAGGTTGCGACGTACGGTTACACTGTACACCGTATATACGTGCACTGCATGGTACTCCAGAAGGTAGAAGTGGGCAGCTCGCAGCACAGTGCGTGTGCTGCATGGTGGGGTTCCACGCAGACCAGTGGTTGCATGCATGCATGCGCGGGGGCCCAGGGAGCAGTCAAATCGGGGGTCGTAGCCTACGACTCGTAGGTGTACTGTTCCACCAATCGAGCCTAGGCTCTAGGAGCTAGGGCTCCCATGCAGCGCGGGAGGCAGATAGGCTCATTCCACGCATAGCCCCCGTGCACCGGCGGACGAGAGGAGAGGACAGGAGCCGGCCGTGTACGTGCGACGCGGTGGCACGGCACATGCGTGCATGGCTGCGTAGCATGGTCTCGCTTGAATAATGGAAGCGCGCCCCAAACACGGGCCACAGCTGCTCGGTCGCTTTTGGTCATTTCGATGTGACCGCTTGCCCCGATGGGATCCAATTGCCGGCATCCAGTTGTGTGTACAGTGCACACCAGGATTTAAAAATCGTATGGTTATCATATTTATCACGTGTGATGGTTTTCTCGGTTTTTAAAACTATGATACATCGCGTGGTAATCGTGCGGTTAATGTGATAACCGTCAAAGCATGAGGTGACGATAAACCCACTCAAAACGGTTTGGTGCACCCTGTATACAGCCACTGTTTGATGCCCTTCATCAATCGTTTCACCTTGCTTAGGTTTCTTTCCACACTCAAGCATGCTTTATGCCATTTCATCCGGTCGTAAAAATTTGATGTTCAGAAAAATATATTACTGAGTTAAATTTAAGTTTTTTACCATTAATTTCTATTACTGTAATAATGTACAAAATCCAGGAGTGATAAATTTATGTTATTATGGTACTCTCTCCAAAGACAAATGTAGACACTTTTGGACTTCAACACGGTCTCCGATACTATTAATACTTTCACCATTTTATATTGTAAATCATTTTTACTTTTGTTTAGTCAAACTTGTTTAAGTTTGATCAAGTTTACATAAAAAGATAGTATCATTTTTAACATAAAATAAACATATTATCAAACTATATTGAGTGTTAAATCTAATCAAACTAATTTGTTGTTATAGATATTATTATTTTTTTTATAAACTTGGTCGAACTTTAAAAAATGAATAAAAAAATCAAAACGCCTTATATTATAAAACGAAAGGAGTAATGTATATAAAAGTAAAGTATTTTAAATAAAAAGAGTTACTACATATTATGATAGTTTTTTAAACTTTAAATTTTGTAACATCAATATATTATTACGTCATCGATCTTTATGAGTTATTTTGCTAGCGAAAGTTAACAAGTTTTACATAGAACTATTCTAAAAGTGAACAGAGGGAGTAGTATTCTTGAAGGCAAACCAAGCTACACGTACTATTATTTTCAAAAAAAAATCACTTCGAAATTTATTGATGATTAAAATTTTGACTAAATCTTATCCTAAATGTCAAATGGAGTATTCATGACTTTAGAGAGTATCTTTAAATTGATTCAAAAGCTCCCAAACAAAACTTTTAGTTTGATACAAAATTATGATATAAACTTTTACTTTGTACACGCAGCTTAATTCATTGGTATCTAATTTTCCACTAGTTAAGCTCTCAACATCACAATGCACGTTAATCTCTTGTTTTCTGCTAGCTAGCAACAGGGTTGGGGGTACTGGGGGGACAGCGATCTTGGTATGTCACATTGGTCTGACCCTTCTTTTGTTCAAAACCGGGAGCAAATCGCATCGGACTGAGCCCTCAATCTCTCATCAGCTAGGAGGATCCAGACCCGTTTTGACCAGCAACTGAACAGTTAGTCGACACGAGTACATGACATGTGATCAATGATCTCGTTGATAGTTTTCTTCGCCTTTCCTTCACTATCGTGCACATAGACTACCTTGTCTGGCCTGGCCTTTTTAAGGCTCCCGCATAGATCGGCTTTGATTAACACTTAATTTTTCTTATGACAGCTCGTTCCTTTAGGTATAGTACTAGCTAGTGCACGTACTGCGAGTTGTTAAGGCATTTCAAGGCCGTTGATTTGATGGCTCGCGTGATCCTGTGTAGGGGTGATGCCGTACGTGATGACCTGTTCCTCTCCTATCGATCCATGCAACATTTCTACGGTGTCAATTGCGAAATGTTTCGTTTCTAGTTTCTGCTTGGATTCCGGGCCGGTGGATAGATCCGGCTACCACGTCCACGTCAGGAAATCTGAATTCGGATCTGAACTCATACTAGCAGTATATAGTAATAAGAAATTTGTACAGGAGAATACAAAGTTCGGAGACGTACGCCTCCAAATTTGTAATAAGAATGCATGATACGGTAGCCTGGTCGATCGAGTATTTTGGAGGCGTACGTGCTGCTCTAGCGGTGGCCGTGAGTGAGTTCCCTCTGCTAGCTTTTTCATCTTTACAAAAAGCAAGTACGGTGGAGTAGATCGGTCGGTGCTTAAGAGCAATGTTGTCAGAGCCATGTGGTACCAAGTGTGTACTTGGCCCGCTAATCGATGGAGTTATCGACGAGGGAAAGCTATACTAGGAGCAGGTCATGAAGGATTGACGTATCCGATGTGACGGCCTTTGCAGCTAGGAGGAATCTAGCCACCCTAGATCTCGGTGACAGATCCAAGCAAACAAAACTGTTCGAGCAGCTGGGAAGCGACGAGCTTCTGTAGAGCACCGCAAAAACTGTGTGTTGAAGCGATCGTCGCGGCCTGCCACGTTACGGGTGCCAAACCTGCAACGATGCATATGCAACGACGAGTACTCGGGGACGCTCGATACGCACGAGCTCGCCGTCGATGCCACCCGTGATCGACGAGGCCCAACACGAATTGAAGCTGCTTCATGTCATCCGGGATTCCAGGCCGCCAATACCGATCTGCTCCATGATACGGAGGAGTACTAGGATCGAGCAGAACACCATGAATTTTTTTTACTAGTAGCTGGTAATGGCATTGTACTGCACAACGATTGACCGATCTCTCGGTGCGTGCATGCATTCAGCAGGGAGAGAAGAGACCCCGGCCGAGCACGGCATCGGACGGACGGCGGCCGTACCCGATCGACGATCAGACGGTGCACGGCCCCCGCGCGCCGTGCCAGGCCCCGGCCCCGCACGAATCGCGAGGCCGAGACCGACGGCCCCCGCCACTACGCAGACTGCCAGACTGCTGCGTGCCGTGCCGTGCCGTCGTCGCACATGTACACCGATCGTAGAAACGTACGCCCCAAATAGAATAGCCACGACGACGAGGACGAGAAAGCCATCCACCCCGCGCCGCGGCCGCCTCGCCAACCGCACGCCACCCTCTGCGAGAGCGAGACGGCGACAGACGCTCACTGCGGCCTGCGTCTCCTCTTTCTTTCTGCTGCCTCATCAGCCAGCCCGCAAGCATGACTCGTGCGAGCTGAGCTGAGCTGACCCGCGCACGCACGCGTGCCGCTCACTCTCGTCTGCACCGCTCGCCTACCCCTGCCGGCTGCAGCTGCTTGTTGCTTCTCCACTTCCCTCTAGGCTCTAGCTACCACCTCACTCTCGTCTCCAACCTTCCAGCACCGGGACAGTAGCCGCGCTACCGCTAGCTGTTAGCTGTTCGTCTCGAGATCTCGCGAACTACCGGCTAGCTCTCGCGCGCGGCCATGGGCTCGGCGCGCCGCGGCCGCCGACGGAGAGTCCCGGTCGCCGCCTTGCCGCTCCTCGTCCTCCTCGTCTTCCTCCTCTCAGCTTCCCTCGGTATGTTAACACACGCGCGCCACACCGGGTGCGAGAACTCGGTGTCGGTTTCTTCGCATTCCAGGCTTGTTCTCACGCGCTCGCGTGCCGTCCGTCGTGTTTGCAGGGGCGTGCAGTTCGGCGAGCAAGAGGAGCGGCGACGGCGGCGGTGTGGTAGCGGAGCAGGCGTACTACTCCAGCTTGGAATCGAAGGTGGCGGGGCGGCGAAGGCTGGTCGGGCCGGGGTCGTCGCCGCCGACGTGCCGGAGCCGGTGCGGGGGCTGCCACCCATGCCGGCCGGTGCACGTGGCCATCCAGCCAGGCCGGAGCTTCCCGCTCGAGTACTACCCGGAGGCGTGGCGCTGCAAATGCGGCGACAAGCTCTTCATGCCCTGACGTTTGGTGGTGGCAACAACGACCACGCATGCACATATACGCGTCGTTCTCGTTCACCACTCCGCCATTGACCATTGCTGCTAAGCTGCCTAAGCTTGTTCTTCCCGGCTGCGTCGCCATTGCTGCACGGACAAGGGTAGCTGCTATACCTAGCTGGAGCAAGAGCCGTCGATAATACTGCAGCCAAGAAGGAGGACATTGCTGAGAAGATCAATCACGCAGGCTTCGATGGGTTGGTGTATGTAACGACATTGTTGAGTTCTTGGAGATTGAATCGAGTGTAATGCTGCTGTAAGTAGATGCTTGTTTCTTGTGTACAAAAGAGGGAGCGGACGAGGGCGAGAGATGTTAATGCTGCCATTTTGTTTCTTCTCCGCCTTTCTTTTTATTTGTTTTTCTGTTGTTTGTTCTTCCGTTGCGTTTTTTTGGGGAGTGATTTCCCTGCTAATTTGTTCCATCTTTGCCATGAAGTTTGTAATTGCTTGTAGCCGCACATCATCGTTTTGCTCTCTTCAATTCTTGCTATTTAAACATCTTTCAGTAGATGAATAACGAAAACTTCCACTTCTATCTTCAGCTCGATGCATGTCAGTGTTCTTGTGGCTAGTGCACCCGTGCATGCAGATTTCAGTACTACAGTATTTCACACGACAATTTCATTGTCACATTAGCACTAACTTAAACTAAAGTTTCAAAAACAAGCACTAAATAAATTAAAATTTTTTGAGCTAATACAACTACAAGACAGAGCATAGAGCATGTGTTGTGCAGCAGAGATGAACTGTAGGAGTATATGAGAGCGCAGAAATCCACAGAAAGGAGTAGACCTAACCCCAAAATATCAGAAAAGAAACAGTAGCTGGGATAGGAGAGGAGGGGGTTGTAGAGCAACAGGATTGCAGCTCAGCTTTCTTTCAGGAATAATAAACAGGAAAGAAAAAAACAAGCATATCTCTGCGATTTGTATACAAATGTGAAGGAACAGTGACCTATGGTATAGTAGGGGCACTCCTGCACTGCCGCCTCTGAGTTCACCTCTGCTGGTGGCACTAATTTATGTTACTGCTGCTGCTTTACTCACGTCAAATCATCATAAGTTCCCTAGAGAGGGAAGCCTGAATATTTCGGCATTCCCCATTTCGTGTCCTTTTATGTTCAGAATACTCATTTTCTTTTGCATTTAGCTGGGTTTTATCTGCAGGCCTATGTATTGGTAGAGTAGACGATGATTGAACTACTCAATCATCGTTTCATTATAATCTTTCGCAGAAGAAGGCAGCATTTCGTGTCATTCAGGCACGCAAGATGAGGAGAGGAACCACCTTTTAACTGCAAGAAATGGAGGCTTTCCTCTCTCTGAACATTAGGCGGGGGAGTTGGGACACTTCAAAATTGAACTGAATCTTCGGGTCGGAGATAGGCCATGTTATTTTCTGATTTAGGATTTTACTTCTTCCATCATAGAATAAGTTTTTTTATTATTATTTTAAAATAAGTTAATTTTAGATACTCATTTTTTTGGAGTTTATAAATACAGTAAAAAATATATTGAGAGTAGATAAAATAGAGAAAAATTATATTAAAATTTAATAAAAGAAAAGTATTATAGTCTTTGATTTGTACTGCTATGTGTGGGGTATTTGAAAAATGAATTTATTTTGGGACGGAGTGAGTAGATTAAATGGTAAGTTTAATAGAAGTTTTTCACTATATAAGATTTTTTCCTAAAACTTTTTTTAACTTTATAGTTATTAATTTATTTGTTTATATCTCACATAGCTAGTATAAAGAAAATCAGATAATCTGTTATTTTCTCAGGTGGGACATACTACACCTAGTAGTATAACTTGTACTAGTACTACTGTACTACTCCTACGTGGTCTTCTTTATTTTTGTTCCAGTAATGTTCTGGTTATAGCTGTTGTGTGAAATTTTCCTAGGAATACTAGCTCTTGTCAGTGATTGACACTGAGCCCTGTCCTTGATCATTTTTTAAAGCCTACTCTTTTTCTCTTCAAATATAATGAATTTTAAATAAATGTAACATATCTTTGTATTACGAATTTGAACAGATCGTAATATTAAAATATATCACATTCATCTAAATTTTTTATATTTTGAAATAAAAAGAGTACTATGACGGTGGCCAGAGAAGGTACATGAGCCCTAAAAAGGGATCGAGCTTACGACACCAATAGGCTTTGGAGTAACGTGGTGATGCTCCAATTTATCAGGGTGCAATTGTTCAAGGCCCCTCATCAGCCGCATTACTGGATTTTTTTTTTTGCTTTTGTTGGAATAGCCAAAATGTATTTTCAGATGAACAGCGAAAAAAGTTGGAAGAAGGTTTTCTTTCTCTCCCTGATTTTTCTCAAAACGAAAAGGGCATGCATGTCTTTGCACCGTTCACCTGCTTCCCTGTGAAAGATTCACATCTGTTTGTTTTTTAACAGTATTCTTGGGAGTGAGGTTGCTTGTTGTTACAGCAAGGTACCCTTTTTACTTGCTTCTCTGCAGAAACAAGTGATGAACAGGTATATCATCTACTGTATCAGGAAGAGAAAAAAAACGGAGACACTAGAAAAATCACGCATGCGTGGATACAATAGAATTTCTGCATCTATGAGACAAGGACGAGCGATTCGCTGAACGACTCAACAACTCTTTTGTTTCAGTTGCCAGTTGTACTCTGTAAAACTAAACCTCCCTAGAGGGTCGATGCAAGCAACCATTGGATATACCGGTTATAACATTGACAGCATGCTAGTCATGTTAAAAAGAAACTTTATCGTTTTTGAGAAAGTATCTTATGATATTAATATTTTACACTATAAAAATTTTAGTACCTCGAGATACCTGGATGCTAGAGGTATCATATTTTTACACTTAAAAAATATGATACCTCTTGATACCTTCTCAAAGTAATTTAATTACTGATACTACGTTTGCTCCCATATTAACTGTTGAGTAACTCTACGATGGTCTCTACAGTTAGTATTTTATGACTAATATTATCTTTAGTAGATGTGGTCTTAATCATAGATTTATGGGTTATACTATTAGTTAAAAAATTCTGCTACCAATAATTGAAGTGATAGCGATATATAGTAGTATTTGATTAGAAAAAAATAAACGGTCTCTAGATTAATCTCCACTATTGGTAGAAATCATTGTAAATCATCTCTAACTATGACTGTTTCGGTTTCAACATATGACAACATATACTTTGTTTACTACTGTGTTAACTACTATTTCTGAATTCTTGATTCTATATATGTTTTGTATACTCCTGTGTTAACAACTATTCCAGTTTTCTAAAAAATGGCAGCTTGCTACGTGACTCCATAATTGCAAACAAAAATTCAGAGCAGGGGAGACAGCGAGACGTGTCTCTCAGAGCCCCCATAACCTGGTGCTCCCGGAGCTGAATATTGCCTGCAGCGGCGGTTGTTCTGGACTCTGATGTCCGGTCCATTTTATGATTCTCTATCCACACAATTTTATTATTCTACTTGCCATCGCATCATCTTCAGAATCTGCAACTTTTCCATGCTTGTTGTTTTCTTCGAGTTCCTCATCAAACTTGTCACACTAGTGCACGAAATTCATCGTCTCCCAAGTGAAGTTTCAGTCAGTCATTCAATGTTTTCATGTTCTGTAGAACTATCTTGGACTTGGAGTTTCTCACATTACAAATCGTTTGACTTTTTTTCTAATCAAAGTATTTTAGATTTGATCAAATTTATAAAAAAATTAACATCTACAACATCAAATTAGTTTTATTAAATTTAACATTGAATACATTTTGATAATATGTTTGTTTTGTATTGGAAATATTACTATAGTTTTCTACAAACTTGATCAAACTTAAAAAAATTTGACTAAAAAAATCAAATGTTTTATAATATAAAACGGAGGGAGTAATATTAATACTACTCCACTCCACTAACCTTCTGCTGACCAATAACAACAATAAAAAAAATAAAAAAATGAACAATACACTGATGCAATCTAGCTAGACAAATGGGCCAACAAGCAAGAAGCTATATAGGCCGACGGTGAGTAGGTTACTGGCCCATTATACTTTTGTAGGACCATATATCTGTCTGTACTTGTTGGCCCAGTATCAATACTGCCCGAATTAATACAATAAATAGAAAATGGCCGTGCCAGTTGGCACGCCTATTTAGCCAATTGAATCGTGGATATTGTTTACTATTTGGTACTACCTTGTTTCATATTATATGTAACCAATTGAATTATGGATATTGTTTACTGTTTGGTACTATCTTCGTTATCGTTTTGACTTTTTTCTAAATCAAATTTCTATAAGTCTAACCAAAGTTTGTAAAAAATGTAGCACTATTTACAACACTAAATTAGTTTCATTAAAACATGCATTCAATATGTTCTGATATTATGTTTGTTTTCTGTTGAAAATATTATTATGTTTTTATAAACTTAGTCACACTTAAAGATGTTTGACTTCGAAAAAGTCGACTTATAAGGGAGGGAGTACATTGTTAGCGCATATATATACTCCCTCCATTTTGATATATACTTTAGCATATTTACATTAATTTTTTGAGTAAAACAAATAATCAAACGTTATTACAAAAGACAATGGTATTTATCTATTAAAACACAAAGGTAGCACTATTTTAAACTTAGGTTTTTCATATCCGTGTAAATTCCCATGGAATTCAAATATTCAAAGTACAATTGTAGATGCCTCGTGATCGGTGGTGCTAGAATAAAGGAAAAAAAAACGTCTTTTGATATCAACTTCTACATATATATATGCCCTTAAAATTGGTAGAATCAGCTGAAAATATATAGTCGTAGTTTGATTCAGATTTTCAAATTTCTCATTCACGATGTATGCAAAGAATGTGAACAAGTAACTTTAATATTAAGATAAGTCCCACTGTCCCAGGGTCCTTGATGTAAATATTAAATTAAGCAGTATGGGGGTACTTTTGTGAGTATTTTTATTTAGCAGACGTAGAATAATAAATCTGTATAGGGATGAAAATGCAAACGAGACAGGAGAGCCGATCAGGAAGGGAAAAAGCTAACGGTGCTGCCGACGTGATATATTTTTTTTCATCAATTCTGGATTCTTCTTTTCTTTTCTTTTCTTTGCATTTTTTTTCTTTTCATCTCGCCGGCTTTCTCCCTATCTCGCTAGGTGTTTCGCCACGTGGCGATCAACTGATGGACGACCAAATCAGCCATTCATCTTGCGGGAAGACCCGCCAGCTTTAGAAGATTAGACTTGCCTGAATTGTATGATCATTTCATCAGAGATCAAACACCTTACAGATTTCATTTTAAATTGCGGAATCCAAGCAAGAAAGAATCAGCTAGGCTTGCAACGATTTTATTACAAATTTCTACTGGAGAAAATATTCTCCTGTTGTAAAGTAAGCACCTTAAAAACATATCATATTGCTTTTGTAGTCCTAGATCATTTCAAGCAAAGTAATGCCCATATAAACATCCCTTTATTCAGTTATTCACAGAGACAGTTTATTCCATTTTAATTCACATGAATATGATCAGATCTCACACAGAATAAAAGAACCATAACGTGGAAAACATATCAAACATCCCAAAAGGTGTACATCTCTAACAGGCTAACTGCCCTATCCTGTCGGTGGTAGAAATAATCTAGCTCAAATGTACTATGTATGCTCCATTCTCTATCTATATAGCCTGACAGACCATCAGTGAGGCCAACATCAACAAGGGAAGTAGAATTTGATGTGAAATCGCCCCTGCAAAGTTCGACCAAAGTTAATAGAAATGGTATACTTTTCTGAATAATCCCATGAAGCAAATAGAGAACATGTCCAATAGAACACATCTGGAAAAAAAAGTTACACCATATGCAGGTGCATTACCATTGTTAGATATGCCAGCAGATCCCGGTGGTGCAGGAGAACTAGAAGAGTTTGAGGATGGAGAGAGCCCTATGCTTGCGCAATCCGCACCAACTGAACCTGAAACAATGACACATTGACACTAGTTAGGGAGTACGATGAGTAATCATGGACAAGTGGCTTGTGTCCTTCGATCTTACAATTCTGAAAACATGGCATTGTGGTGATGTTCAGAAGGTTGCTGAAACCCTCGTTGCACTCGCAGCGGTAGCTGAGGCCTGTCCCATTCTTGCATGTTCCCCCCGAACCGCAGTAAGCTAATTGACAGGCTGTGCATACAAAATTATACAGGCAATGATGAATTGATGATCAGATCACAGATGAAATGAAAATGGTATTTTATCAAAAGTTCTCAAGAAGTCTTTTTAAAAGGAAAATCTAAATAACAGCAAGTTGCAGTAGTTACGGTCTGTTGAGAGGGAGAAATTTTTGGGTGATGGTAAAGGTGCCGGTGCTGGTGCTGTAGTATTAGAACATGCACGATCAATGGAACCTGCAAGGGAAAAAAATGAGTATGTTATGGGCCACATAAGATTAGTAAACGTGCTGTTTAAAGCATATGGATCAATTGTTGATAGGTTGTGAATATTGTTTAATAATCACTTGAATGTCTTCTAATGTAGAAACAAACAGGAACTCTTAAGATGACGCTGCTGGTTCAAAAAATATTCTCTGAAGATGACACAAAGGCGTGAGCATTCTTAAGAAATCTAGCCTTTTCCTGTCTGATGGAGACGCATGTTGAAATTATGATAACCGGTTGTCTTAGTAAAAGAGACAGCAAACAGACTTTTTTCGCCAGGCCGGGACGGCAAACAGACTAAGAAATTGAAATTCATTCCATATGCATCTGAATTGTGCATTAAAGTTCTTGTGCATCTAGACTTCAAATACATTTTTGCTTGGAAAAGCACGTTCAGGACACAACTCCGGTCTCTGCATAACTGTACTCCTTACCAATCCGCTTAAGTTGCACAAAGCACCAAAAGCAGCATACTGCAGATGTCACTGGTTCTAAACTTCTAATGTTCAGAAATTGGCATCTTACAACGTACAAGCCACAACTACTGAAATACAATTGGATGTTCATTCTGAATCTAACCATCCGTCAAAACTACTACTTATCTGTCTCCAAAAAGATTACTACGACACTACTTTTGTACAGGTTACTCCTAGTCTCGTCACCCATCTGCCCACACCACACTCCCAGTGCACTTTGCCAAACACGCACTAAATCACTTCATCAGGTAAAGGAATGTCCATTTCCAACCATCGTACTCAAAATTGCAGATGCAAACATGCCAACATCCTACATCAAACTATCTAATCAATTCGCCGTGACCAAAAGCTAGGTTGGTATGCAGTTATGCACGGACACAACAACAAACGTATGTCAGCTGGACATTGATGACAAGAACCGCACAAAGCCAAGCCGAGCATGTGAGCAGCAAAGCGAAGGGGCGAGATGTGAACCCCTTACAGTTGGGGATGACGCAGGGCAGGAAGCTGGCCTCGTCGCCGACGTGCATCTGCTTCCACCCCGGCTCGCACTCGCACCTGTACCCCGGGAACCCCGACGCCGCCGTGCAGTTCCCCTTCCCGCACGCCGCCGTCTTGCATATCGACCCTGCTCCCAACCATCCAACCAAATCAAGAAACCATCAAATTTGCAAGAATAAAAATCATCCTTTTGTGCA
>BDMV01000003.1:7293215-7491327 GCA_008326285.1 Oryza officinalis | reverse complement strand
TACCGATTACAGGGGCGAGGAGTGGGCTGAGAGGGGAGAAGAAATCGTCGGCGACGGCCACCCTGGTGATCGCCGTCGACACAACGATTAGCAGCACGAGCGCGGCGCCGCCGGCGAACCGTGTCCTTGACGCGAGCATCTCCATTTCTCGATTCTTGATTCCTTCTTGGACTCAGCCGCCGCCACTAGCAGCAGCAGCAGATTGTCTCGCTTCTCTGGGCTACTGGTGGTGTGTGAGCGAGCGGTTGTTTCGCTGGAGTTTAAAAGCGAGGAGAGAGATGGCGCTGCTCTGCGGTTAGTAGTTGGCAGGCGATGAGACGAGATGGAGTTTTTATGGAGGCCTTCACGGAATTGACTCGGCAGCGAGAAGTCGAAAAATGGCAAAGTCAAATGCGTGATCCGTCCGAGATGGCGCCGTGACTGTACAGTTAGGCAATCTGGCAATGTTTGGAAAGCGAGGATTTTATGAATTTTGTAAGTTGTACTAGTTTAAATTCATACTACAACAAAGTGACATCATTTGCCAACTTCACAGACTTTCAAGTTTTATACTTACCAAACTAGCTTGTTCGAAATTTTAAGCGAATGGTTAGTTGGGGAGACGAGACGACTGTGACCAGTAACTAATACACAATTAATATCTTCAATTTCATTCATTGCATCTCTCACAGATGTATGGACTATGGAGTGGACTCATTAAACTGGTACAACACGCCATCTCTTTTTGTCAAACTTTTTACTCTACATACCTTCTTTCCAAAATCTGATCAGTTATCATTCAAACTGAATGCGACTTCTTTCATATAGTTTGATCTCACAGACCGACCTTTATTCATTCTCTCTCTTACCCGCGTGTCCATAAAAAAGGCTGCTTCCTTTTGCTTCGTCAGTAAACCAGATCACGAGCAATACACACAACTGAACAAGTGCGTTGTATTTCTGCCTGACATGTTGCGATTCTGAAGAAACCACCTGAATACCTGTCGATTTCAGCCATTCACGGTGCTTATCCTAATCAGTTGATGACAAATTTGGCCATGCCAAACGCGTCCCGGAGCCATGATTTCGCCGCGAAAGCAACACAACGGCTTCGATTGTTTCGCCATCTGTAGGAAGCAACCAGGCCACGAAACCTGTATGATGAGACGAGGCTATGAGATGCGTGTGGTGTGTTCGATGAGAACGATGGCTTCTTCAGTTCTTATGATGAAATAAGTCCATTTGCCATCCCTCAACGTAAAGTTAAGTTTGTTTGACATCTCTTATCTTTAATATCAGAAATCTTCACCTGTAAACTATATGAAATCGTGTAATTTGAGTCCCATAACAGTATGGATGTCTGGTTTCACTGATTTGACATCCTAATAAGAAAAAGTTAAAAAAATATGAGACCCACGTAAAAAGAAAAAAAATATGAGACTAACTTGGCAACACCCTCTTCTTTCTTCTCTTTTCTTTCCAACCTAGGAGGGATAGAGGGGAAGAGGTGGCCGACGAGCCTAGGATGGAGAGGGAGGCGGCCAGCGGGAGAGAGGGTGGGGGAGGGCGATTTGGCAACGGCAGCCCTGCGGACGATGGTGAAGAGACAGTTGCCATCAGCGTCAACCTTCCCGACGTGGTCAAGGTGAAAGACGAGAGGCGGGAGTGGGAGCGAGAGCGGGGAAGGGAGCTTTCAAGCGACGCCACGCTCCCAATCCGGTGGAGGCGGCGGCGATGCTGCACCCGAGCGCGGGGAACAGGTCTACCTCCTCGTAGTTCGTGGTCTCGTGGTCCGGATGGGCCCGATTGGGCCTTGGCCGAGAACCACAAGATATATGGGCTTTCTTTCGGCCTATTCCCTCGTGGGATGTGCGCAAGTACAGCCCAGTAGCCTCGAGAAGGCCCAGGAAAAACTTAGGAGGTGTGCTGGGAAATTGGAACAAACACTGGAATTTGGAAGAAATTGCAGTGGATGCTTATTACATTTCGCTTTCACTTAGCAGTATGTATTCCTGGTACGTTTAGAGTCATCGCAACACAGAACGACCTAACAGAATGTACAGTTCTTGATCCTGGAACCATCACACGTCGAGCAAACTGACGAACATTCAAATCCATGGCGATTGGCGAAGCTCCCGGTTCGTCCGGCAATGGCTTTCTTGTAGCTCAGTACAGACCCCTGCGCACCTGGATCATGCAAGAACAAGAGTAAGGGAAGATTTTTTTTCCTTTTGTTTTTCACACTAAGATATAGATTTTCTGATCACGATATAGATTCTACCTCTATTTTACGTTTTTCAAACCGATAAACGGTGCATTTTGTACGAAAATTTTATATACATTAGTTACTTTAAAATATCAAATAAATTATTTTTTAAATTTATAATAATTGAAACTCAATAAATCATATCTTAATATTTTCTTTTGTTTTACGTGCACAAATTTTATCTTCACCGTGTCGCGGCACTCACCTCGAATCCGACGAGCGAACGCGTCCGGCTGTAGACGGTGGCGGCGGTGAGGACGGAGCTCGTCGACCCGCACTCGCTGTCCTTGAGCGACGCGCTCGACGTGTCCAGCTTGATCACCGGCCACGGGAACTGGGCGCCGCGGTGGGCCGCGGCGGCGTGCGACGACGACGACCGCTGCATCTTGGCGCCGACGCCGCTCTTCCGGCGGCTCGGCTGCCGCTCCAGCGCGTCGGTGCGCTGCCTCGGCGCGCTCTGGGACCGGGCCTTGGCGCGGGACGACTCGGTGTTGGCCATGTAGCTCGGGCACAGCAGCTCCGACGACGCCGACGCGTGCTGCGGGCTGTTGTGCGCCGTCGCGGCGAACGCCAGGCCCTCGAAGTGGCCGCTGTACGCCCTCGGGCTCATCAGCTCCGTCATCGCCGACGGCGCCGGCGAGCACCGCCCGTGGTGGCCGTACTCGGCTCCGCAGAACTGCCTCTCCCTCGCCGCGGCGCCGCGCCGCGCCGGCTCGCCGCTGTCCACCTCCACGATCTTGGCGTTCTCCTCGCACGACCTGTCCATCTCCTGCTCCACCCCAAATCTCGCCGTCAGCCCGTCCCGTCTGTTCTGTTCATACCATCAGTTTTGCAGGTGAAAAACTTACGTAGGATCGGCGGTGCCTCGGGTGCTGCGGCGACGGCGGCCGTGGCCTGGGTGGCGTCCTGTGGTGTTCGTGCAGCGCGCGCATCCGCTGCGCCTGCGCGCGCAGCTGCGACTGCGCCGTGAGAAGAGCTTGCATGCAGCGGAGCGTGGCGGTCGCCTGCTTCCTCACAAGCTGGCCTCGCACCAGAGCTTGCAGCTTCACGATGCCCCTCAGCGCGCACAGAGCTGTTCTTGCCTGCATTTTCACACGGACGAACATGTCTTGATCGGACGAACACGAGCAGAAAAAATTGTGCATTATTACCAGGTAGCCTCTGAAGGTGGCCTGAATCCTGACAGCCGCCGCCTCCTCAATGGCGCTCGCTGGCAGGTGCGCCTTGCGGGAGGAGAGGCGGACGACGGCGGCCGCAGCGTGCGCCGCGGCCACGGCAGCGTCGGCGGCGGCCGCGGTCGCCACCGCGACCGCCACGGCGTGCTTCTTCTGATCGAACTCCGACTCCGACGAGGACAGATCAAATCCAGCCTCAGCCTCACCCACCAGCACGCCGTGCGCCGCCGCCTTCTCGCCCTGCACCGGTCGCCTGAAGCTCCACCGCTTCTCCTTCGCCGCCTCTCCGGGCAAAGCCGCCATTGCGTCGCCCTGCATCCTCTCCTTCTTGCCACCCTTCTTGCCGCCGGCCAAGAAGCTCCTCAGCCACCTCCCCGCCTTCCCCATTGCTCCTCCCTCCTAACCGATATCTATCTGCAACACACAATTCACTGAATTCACCAAAAAAAAACACAAAATCTCAAACCATATCTCAACGAGCAATCTGTCATCCATGGCTACTACCTGAACAGATACAAAGATCGATCCACACAACCACCACCCTGGTTGCTCCAATATTTCAGTCAACAGTGGCGAGCTGAATAAGAAGAGCCACGTGAAGCTTTTCTACAAACTGCTAAGAACATGGCATAGATCCTGAACAGCAGTGCCCTTTTGGCTGTCAGAATCTTTTTTTAATATCGATACGGAGAAGGAAGGAATTATGAGAACTGCTCGTCTGTACACTGCCGGGTCCATGTCTCCATGGCAATCATGGATCGGTTGGGCCGATCAGAATAACCGTGTGAACTGTATTATACTACTGGATTATTAGTTGATCTTTCTCCAGTTCCCTGAATTCAGCTGAGTAATTTACCCTAAAAATCTGTTATTTTCTTCCGTGTTCCCGGCGCCTTCGGAGTCTGACACTCGATGGACTGTCAAAGACTGATCGAATCAACGAGAACGATGATATAATAAACATACTCCAAAACAATGCATGCATCCATGGAAATTATTCCATTGGATTGCGGTGGGGTTAGCGGTCGGCATGCGGCCAAAGGAACGCACATGTGTTGGTTCTCTGACTGTCTCTACATATCTCTGAAATCAATACGCGAACCAGAGTTGCAGTGCAGGCCAGGCCCTGATCTGTTCATCGCATCTGGAGTTACAGGTCAGCGCGTGCAATGCATACGCGGATGACGATGCGGATGCCGATGCGGATGCAGCGGTTGGTTGTTGGAGCAGAGCCCGCGACGGCGACGCCGTAGCAAGCAGCAGATCAGCATGCAGGATAGGATTTGTGTATTTGCAATTGCATTGCGGTGCAGCTGCTGGCTTAGCTGGAGGTCGGGACACCATGATAGTCAGTCAGTGAGGACGAGGTCCCCGGCGTGGTTTTGGCTGCTTGCTCGCTCGCCTTCAATAGCCGCACGGAGCGCGGCCGCCGCGCAAGGTTTCGTTTCGTCCTCGCAGCAGCCAGCAGTCCAGGCGTCGCGTGACGCGTCGGTGGCGGTGCCCCGTGGCCGTGCTCGCCCTCGTTTGCGCCGACGGAGTTCGCCGCTCGTCTGTCTCGCCGGCCTTTGCCACGACACGAAGCAGTCTGATACTTTCAGAGCCCAAAACCGTGGTTAACTTAGGGTGTGTTTGAGGGGGGATGGACAAGATACACGACGAGGTGATCCATAAATACATTATTAATTGATTATTAATTATTTTTAAACTTAAAATATAGATTAATATATTTTTTTAAAGTAACTTTTCTATAATTTTTTTTAAAAAAATACAACGTTTAGCAGTTCGGGAAACGTGTGTGTGAAAACGGGCTAGTTTTTTTCTCTTTTGGTCTAGGTTAGTCGGTCCTGGTATGTCGAGGTAGATGTGGTTTTCGCCAAGTTTTATTTTATTAACGATGTATTGTAAGGTTTGATTTTGTTTTATTTTAAAAAATAAAAATACCTATTTATTTATATAAAGCATCAACATTGAAAAAGAACTCTTGGCTAACTGTTTGCTACCTGCAACTCGATATCAGGCTTTTATACGGGCTTCATTGATAGGTAATCGGGACAAAAAAAGCCCATATATCCGTTAATAGGAATAAGTCTATTTGACCTCTCTTATCTTTGCCCTTATGGAATCACAACCTCAACCACAAAATCGGATATAATGTCTCTTTCATCTCTAAAAATGATGTAAATCGACTCTTTGGATGGTTTTGTAGATAGTTTTATCCTACGTGACTCTTAGGTGACATTTTAGATAAAAAAAATAACAATGAACCCCATATGTCAGTCAAGCATCCTCCTCCCTCTTTCATCCACGCCCCCGACAGCCCCCGAGCCATCGACTCCGACGAGCTCGCGGCACCGCCAGCGGCGGCTGCTGCCTCATCGCCGTCTCCTTCATCAACGCGTCGTGGCTCGCCGCCGCCGCCACGCTGTTCGGAGATGGCGCCCATGGCGTCGATCGAAGACCGAGCTCCCCCATCTGGACTCCACGGAACGGCTGCGAGGGAGGAGCAGCGTCCTCGGACTCCGGCCACGGCAACCCCTCTCTCCAACGATGGTAGCTCGACGACGGCAAGGTAGGGGGAGGCTGCGGCGGCACATGAATGGGCAGCGCGGGAGCACGACGACGGACAACGGCTGCGGATCTCGAGCTCGAGATCGGGGGACGCCTCGCCTGCAGCGCGCGGAGACCGGCCTCGAGCATATAGCTAGCAGCACTGCATGGGATTCCCTGACTAAGGTAGCAAGAGCTAGCTGCAGCTTGCATGGTTAATGCCATGATTATTGATGATTCTAGCTATGCCATGATTAATTAATTTCTCTACACCTCTACAGGCATCTTTGGTAGACTTAGAGAACCTCATTTGCTGATGGATATGTGAGTAATTTAATCTAATAAGTTGTTTGGGGTTCTTTTGGCTTGTTCAGTTGCCAGATGACTAGCATTGCTGAAATGCATATGCGAGCTAGAGATTCTTCACTTGCTGAGATAGCTAGAAATGACAAGTTTCTTGGACACGCACGCGACGGCGGCTGTGGATCTCGAGCACTTCTATTTACAATTTATTTGATGACTGGCTATCGCATCAGCACATTTGGACTAAGTCAACCTGTCACGTCAGCATAAACCACTTACAAAATTATTTGAGGAGTCAATTTACACCGGTTTTTAAAGATGGGAGCAACGTTATACCTGGTTTTACGGTTGAGAGATGCAATTCGACTAAAGGCAAGAGATAAGGGACAAAATAGACTTATTCCCCGTTAATATGGCTGCTAGATTGGGCTCGATGCTCTTGAAGATGCACCGAGTTATTGGGCCGGAAGAGAAGCCCATATTATATTTTTCGAGATATTTTTGGTCAGTGGCGACGCAACTCAGGGGGAAAGTTCGCCGGCTTTGGCTTTATTCCGACTCATCATCATCGATCAGATATTCATCATCATCATCATCATCATCATCAGATATACAGTTGAAAAACCTGAAATCATCATAGCTAGTGCAGCATCCGTGGTGACGCAGTTGACGCTAGAAATTAGCAAGTCAACCGCCATTATCTCCATTAGCTTTCTTCTTCTTCTTCTTCTTCCTCCTCCCCTACCACGGACCACAGTGCGCTGAAAACGCCGCGCGTTCATCGATGCTTCAGTTTCGGAGAAAAAAGAAGCTCTCCTTTTTGGTCACTTGCCATCTCGCCTTTCTGCCAATAATTCACTGCCTGCCTAGTGGGTTCAATGATCCACCATGGACTGGCTCGCCATATGGAGAGATTCCCAGACCACATATGGGAGTAGTTCTCGATCTTACTGACACAGTGAGAGATCGTTCGATCGATCAGGTGATTCTTCAGATAGTTTGTCAGGTTTCTGGTGGCATTCGTGGGAGTTCAGAACATTCCTGCTTGTTTGTCACCATGTACACATTAGCTTGCAAATGTGAGGCTACTATTTTACCATGCAGACAGTGAGAGCGTACGATGCCCATCTAGTCATCTTGGTGGCTTAGCTGGAATCTGTCTGTGGTTTCCGGTGTCCATGGAGTTTTGCTGTCCAAGAATGTGTCAACCTCTTCCTCCTCTTCTTCACCGATCTATGTGGCTTGGGCTGGCTGGGGCGTGTTCTTTCGCGCCCTTTTTTGCTGTGGCCGAGAACGCAGCGACGGTGCGTGGCCATGGCTGCGTGCCGCGAGCGAATGGTCGAGTGGACGTCGGTGGCAGCCGTCTGGTCCTAGCTACCTGCGTCCGGAGCTTGAGGAGGAGCAACCGGGCCCTTTCTGACAGCAACCGGTTCAACAACTCATGCCAAGAAACGATTGCTGTTTATCTGCTACTAACTTTCTGACAGAAATGGAGTAGATTCCGAGCTTGAAATGGCAATCTTTTTTACCTGCATTTCTACCAACAGTTTCTGAGATGAGATAATTAAGAGCCATCGGTTTCAGAATCCAGGAAGAGGATCGATATCGTTGGGGTGCAGCAACAATTGCAATGTAATGTCACTGTGTCAGTTCAGATAACTTTTGCTCAAAGAGATGTTGCTGTCTCTCTCTCTCTCTGCATCGCTCACAGTACTAGATAGCTTGGTTCTTGAAATGACCGGTGAACTGTTGCTGGTTTGTATAAACGGGTTTGCATTGCACGCAATCGTTTTCGGTGTAGAGATGTGGAGGGAAGGATGATGGCCGTCATGATCTGATTCTATTGGTGGAGAAAAGAAAGAGGCCAAATCTCTGCATGAGAGTGTGGGTATACTTCAGATGAACAGGGAGTTGTTGCTGTTTGTCGACGCAATCTACAGGAGTCACCATTGAAAATCTCACCCTTTTCTTGCTCAATTATGCAGCCAACAAATAATTTGTGTCCGGATCTTGTTCCACAACTGCATGATATATATGATGGGCTATAGAGCTGACCTCCTAATAAACTGAAGAACCTATATATATAGCCTTCAGTGGAGAATGTTTTCTTTTTTCTTTTTCTGGATGAGACATCCGGTGGAGAATGTCGTGTGCAGTAGAAACAGTTTCAATGGCCTGAAACCCAGGCGGTACAATAATACAAGCCGAAAAGGAGTTTTGATTCACCAGGAACCACAATTCTGTGTGATGGTACGTTATCATGCAGTTCCAGTTGTGATATATATGCTGTTCAGCATATCTGAACTTAGCACTTCCAACAGTTCTGCATGGACGTTTTTTCAGCTCAAAACATCGAGCATCCTATGCAAAAGATTTTCTGTTGCTTTGCAAAAACCTGTTTCTTTAGAGAATCTATAGAAAAATATCACCAAGTAGTTACATACTTCTTTTTTTAAAAATAAAATAAAAAAGAAATAGCAAGGCTCTGTTGCTTCTTTCAGTTATCCAAAAATGACTTGATCATTCGGCAGATACAAACTTCTTTACAACTTACTTTTAACATGATGGTGTAAATTAAAAGGCCAATAGAAGAATGCATAGGATTCCTCCAAAAGGGAAAAAAAAGAGAAAAAAACATGAAAAAAAGATAAAAATAAGGAAGGATACATTGAGATGTAGAAGCTGGATTGGTTTAAATTATTAAAAAAAAGTGGCCGAATAAAAGCTCTTGAACAGCCACTCTACACTTCCATTTTGTAGTTGAAGAGGGTGTGACCTCTGCTTGTCCAGGTCCCCCGTCTCTTTTTTTTCCTTCTGATTTTGACCTTATGAGGCCAAAGCCCTTATTAATACAAGTAAAATCTGTCAGAGTCAAGGATAAGGCGTACCTTCGATACATGGGTTAACGAAATACAGTGAAACCATATATCCGATAGTATATGATAAGATGTCCTTTAATCAAAGAAATACGGTTGAAAGAGAAAAACATTATCTTTTCGGAATAGAAGGTGTCAGAGTCATAGTCAGGGAAGATAAGGTTTTCTTGAACCGTATTCCGTTCTATTTCCCCAAGTTCTATTTGGAGAAGAGAGAGATCTCTGCTATATAAACAAGCCCCCCATGGTCAAAGAAAACAACAAGTGACAAATCTAGCCAAAATCTATGCCTAGAAGCAATCCAGAGAAAGTCTTCACCGTATTCGCCGAATAGATCTTGTCGGGTCGTTCTTGGCAGTTGTAACGCCCGTTTTGTCGCGGCGTTAGCGGGAAAACTAATCTCTAAAAACTCTAATTGCGAAAATTTTGCTCTTCGGTTGAGTCTGGTTGTCTGCCTGGATCTCGTGTTTCCCCTCTCGTCTCAATCCCGGAGAAAACCGCGAAATCGGAATTCAAATCCGAGCCCTAATCCTTCCAATTCAAATTCTCAGAGAAAGTCTACTTTACCTCCCTCCCCATCGGGCCGTTTCCCCCTCTCGGCCTGCTTCCTTTTCCCCCCTCCTCCTCGGGCCGCCTCCCGGCCCAGTCCCCTCTCTTCCCCCTTCGGCCCGCTCCCCTTTTCCCTTCCGCTGGGCCGCGCTCGCTCGGCCCGGTCCGCGCGGCCCGAGTGCGCCGACCGCCTCGCTGTTGACGACGGATTTTGGTAATCGACTTGGAAAGGAAAGAGGAGACCGAAGCAGAGAAGAAGGATTAAGTTGGAGTCGGACCAAGCTTCGTATCGGACCCGGTAACTGTATCGGACTTGGGGAGTGTTGCTATAGAGGGCATATTGGCCGATACGGATTTGGTTTGGTCACGGGCCGATACGGGTTGTGAGTTGACAGTGTCAACGTGGGCTTGGTCTGGGCTCAAAGTAAGCTTCAAGGAAGTTGCCGAATAGAGATAAAGCTCGGTTTTGGGCAATTGTATCTTGTAAATTAGGTAGTTTAGATCTAATCTGTGGCTAGAGTCTGCCGCAAAGACTTGTTTGTTAGTTGTAGATAAGATCGTGCCCTACAAGGGTTCTGTTGTAACCTCGGGTATAAATATCCCGATAGTTTGTACAGGAAATCTCTCTTGAATCAATCACAAAAAACCAATTCAATCTACTTTCGGCGCATCGCCAACCCTCGCAAGAGGTCTTCTTCAGCGAGTTCTTGCTTCCTCGGAGCAGAGGTAAGAACTCGTCCCCGACGATCTGCATCGTCGGGGCTAGCGTGTCGCTTTAGACACGTTAAGCCTCGATGATGTGATCATTGATTATCATGTCTTGGATAATTTTGACGAGTGTCTCGATTAAGCCTTGCCAGCGGTTTACTCGTTTTAGGGTTTATTGCCGACGATGGTTTAATTCTCATGCTTGGCTAAATTATTCAATGCATCTGTCATCCCCAAAAGCAATCGACGGCATGATTTTCTTTGTGTTAAGTCTCAATTCATACTCTGAGTTGCTATCGACCTTAGTCCTGTTTTGAGATCTAACACAAAGCCTGTTTTCGGTTGTAATTAAGGATAGTACCGGGATTTTAGCCGGTCTTACCTAACATATGTGATTGCTTTATATTACTTGCATATGTTTGCCGCTTATATGTGCGGATCGATCAGTATAAATGTGTTGATCATGAAGTAATCTTAAGATTTCTTTATGGTTGATGTGTTTATACTGGCCGATTGGCTTACATAAGGTTGCACCAGAGTACTAGCTGGTGTAGTTGTCTTAGTCATTCTTATCGGCCAATATTATTAGTTGAAGCCTACATGTCAATGAAGGCCGATAAGATTAGATTCATGTTTTACATATTTTCTAAGTGAGCCGATACAGCTTTGCCCTATCGGCTGGGCTGTGACAATGTGTCATCGGTCTGTTGACCGATCGGCCATTGTTTTCTGACTCGGTTTGCTTGTTTCTTGTTGATTGCAGATCAAATCAACTGGCACGCTCTACTTACGACTAGGCAAGCCATTTGGACCTGCACTGGAGTTAAGCAGATCTCCCAGGCCGTCGTGGTAACGCGGAACCCGTTTGGTTGCTGGACGGGTCGAAATTCTGCGCCAACACTCGCGCACGTGCGCCGCACGCGCTGTGCGAGCGAGAGAGCGCCCGCTCTCTCTCTCTCTCCCTCGCTCGCTCTCTCGCCGTTCTCTCTCTCTCTCTCTCCGCTCCGTTCCGTCCCGTCGGCGCCAGCCGCCCCCAGCCCCGCCGCCCTGCGCGCGTGCCGCCAACGGAGAGCGCGCGCCCTCCTCTCTCTCCCCGCGCGCCCTGCCTGAAGCGGCAAGGAGGCCGCCCTCCTTTTCTCTCCCTCTTTTTGCCCTTTTTCCCCGACCGGCCGATGTCACGCCTGCCGCTGTTCGGCCGCTAGCGCGGAGAGCGCCAGCGCGGTCCCCACCCCGCGCTCCACCGCCTCTTCCCCTCTCCGTGAACTGCCTCCGCTCGCACCGACCTTCGCCCGAACTGACCCTGCTCCTCCCTCTTTAAATCCCTCCGCCCGGCCGCCATTGCCTCCTCCCCCTCTGAGCTCCTCTCCTCTCCTCGCCACTGCCGCCGCTGCCGCCCTTGTCGTCCGCCGCCGCTGCCAAGGACGCCGAAGAGGACCCTGGCGCCCTCTTTCCCCTCTCCCTCGGCCCGGAGCTGTGCCGCACCGCCCCGCGCCGTCGGCCTCCTTCCCGGTGAGCTCCTCCCCGCCGCGGTAATCTCTCTCCCCTCCGTCTCCCTATTCCTCTCGCGACCTATGCCACTAGCTAGCCCGTGTAGAACCCCCTCCGGGCGCCGCCGTGGCCGCCGCCCCTCTTCTCCGCTCCCTCCCCGCGTCGCCGTTGCCGCCGTCGCCAGCCGCCGTCGGCGCTCCTCCCTCAAATCCGAGCCGATGGCTCGCTCTCTCTCTCTCTCCCTTCTCCGCTTCGGCGTTTTTCCCCGTCCTCCGGGCTCGCGCCGCGCCGCCCGAGCCCCTCCACCGTTGTCGCTGTCGATCCAGCGCTCCCCCTTCGCCCTCTTCCCGCCGGCCTCTGTGGCAGCCACGTAGGCGCCACGCGAGCGCCGACGGCATCACTCCCTCCGTGCGCCCGGTCCGCGTGGACCATGCCACTGACGGGCGGGCCTCGCCCTAGCGCCCAGGCGGTGGACCACGGTCCACCGATCTCGGCCGCCATCGTGGGCTACGCCCGCCTCGGCCCACTCGGCCTCCCTCTCCTTCTCGGCCCACTTGGCCTCCTTCCCTCCTCGGTCCGGCCCGGTCGGCCCCGAGTCACTCGGGAGGCCGGACTAGGCCGCGCCACTCGGCCTTGGGCCGTTCCTTCGCGCTTCGGCCCGATCGCTCGGTCGCGTCCATGCTCGCTCGCTGGCTGCGCCCTTCGGCCTCTGGCCCATCGGCCTCCCTCGATCGGCCTCCGGCCCATCGGCCTCCCTCGATCGGCCGCGCCCATCGGCCTCCCTCGCTCGGCCTTGGGCCGTCCTTTCACGCGCCGGCCCATTAGTTCGGCCGCGCCCGCGCTAATCCATTGGCCGCACCTACCACCCAAAATAAAAGTCCAATTCATGTCCCTCCTCCCTTTTTCATTTTCAAGGGAATTAATAATTCCTTTTCCTTTAGACAGAAAATCATTTAATCTTCGAAAATTCATATCTTCTCAACCGTTTGTCCGATTGACTCCGTTCAACTTCCAAAATTCCTAAAAATTGAGATCTATCCAATGGCACGCTTAGTGGTCTTTTAATAGGGCTTCTTTTTATCGTTGTGTTGAGTCGTCTCGTGTCGCGTGTAGTTTCGAAGTCAGAAGACCTGTAGTGCGTGGATTTCGAGGAAGAAGCTCAAGATCTCGAGCAAGGCAAGTCACCTTTGATCAATTGAACCTATAATTTAAAATTAAGTATTTTGATTTCGCAAACCATGCATTCCCTAGGTTACACTTGACACTTGGCCTCGGTTTGCAATACAACCGACAGGCCCTACCCACTTGCTGCATTTACCCACCTTGGTTATTGAATACCCAACACCCCTTGTCACCTTTCAAGTGAGGTCTCGGGATTCGCAGCCCACGTACGAATATCAAGACTCCCCCCCAAAATTTAAAATGATCAACTGGGTAAAACTTGAGTTTACAAAATGCTTGGAAAACCCGACACTTGGGTCGGTGCCTTGAAAATAAAGTGAGTTTCCAAAACTCGTGGTACGGGAGACGTACTGGAGGTACGGTCTGCCCGTTCTCGCCCTAAGGACCGATTCCTTGGGAATTACATCCGAGCATATGTCAAGTACGACCACATGGGTGATATGGGACACCCCTGGCTGAGTAACTAGCTAGGCTAGGGAAATCTTGATGCCAAGGGACAAGTGGATTCGCTGGGGTGGTGTCGGGGAGGACCCCTGGGCTTCCTGGCACAGTATGGTATGGAACCTAACCTGGTGTTGGTCCGTGGGACCCCTCCCGTTGGCATAAGATGACCCTTGTCGTGAAAGCCTCAAGGTCGCCAGACGTGGTTGTGAGGCACGGGCTGGGTGACTCGAGGTTAGTAACGTCGTGTGGGTAAAGTGTACCCCCTCTGCAGAGGTTAACAACTGTTCGAACAGCCGTGCCCACGGTCATGGGCGGATGTGAGGTGATTCCTTAGCGTAGTTTTGTTGACTACTTGTGAACTGCCGTTGGTGTGAGAAATCCTTTCTGTGCTTAAGTTGTGGCTGTTGGAGCAGCCGGTGTCGGTAAACGATTGGCAGGGAGCCTCTCGTGCCGACGTGCTTGATTTGTGGCTGTTGGAGCAGCCGGTGTCGGTGAACGATTGGCAGAGAGCCTCTCGTGCCGACGTGCTTGAGTTGTGGCTGTTGGAACAGCCGGTGTCGGTAAACGATTGGCAGGGAGCCTCTCGTGCCGACAAGAATCAATCGATACAATTTCATGTGCTAGACCTTTTGTACCGCCGCCAACTCTTTCGGAGTTATGGCGAGGTAGTGTGTGAGTGTGTTGTTGTGGGTGTTGTCTGGTAGTCTGGATCTCTGAGGTGGTGTGCGTACAGTCAAGCTCGGCGCAGCTCTGTGACTTGTCCACACCCGTTGTATTAGGTGCTTTCCGAGTTGAGAAAAGCTTTTTGACTAGTGTGTGCTTTCTATGCTCGTTTACTTTACTCCTTCCCTTTTTAAGTTCTGTTCTATTTTCTTACCCCGCCCCTTTCTGGGAGTTTAGATGGCTGGCTGTCCCCGTCGTGTGGCTCGTGCTTCAGCTAGTTTGGGCTACGAAACCCACAGGGAGGAACCAGAATCGGAACATGAGTCAGGAAATGAACCGGTTAACACTCCATCTCGGGCAGATCCTACAGCAGACCGTGCAAATCGTGCACAGGACTTACCCCCGCCTCCCCAGCTTCAGACAGACTATCAGCATATGATGGCAGTTCAGACTCAGATCTTGCAGGGCTTAGCCCAAGCCATTGCAGGCATCCAGCAGAATTTACAGCCGCAGGCTCCACACCCAGTGCCCTTCAATAATAACAACCACAGATCTAAGCTGATAAATTTCCTAAGATCCCATCCACCGGAATTCTCTCATACCGTCGAGCCTGTTGAGGCCGACGATTGGCTAAAGGATGTGGAGAGAAAGCTCAACCTAGTGCAGTGTACTCCAGTAGAGAAGACTTTATTTGCTGCACATCAATTGAGAGGCTCTGCAGCCGACTGGTGGAAGAATTACTGTAATGCTCATCCAGACTCAGTCAACATTGAGTGGACAGAGTTTGCCGATGCTTTCCGTGCAACTCATGTGCCCGAAAGCACCATTGACATGAAGAAGGAAGAATTCAATCGCTTGAAACAGGGTACAGGAAGTGTCAATGAGTACCTAAGTCGCTTCAACAAGTTGGCTCGGTATGCTCCCGAGGAAGTGGACTCTGACAAGAAAAAGATCAGGAAGTTCTTGAAGGGAATCGCAGTAGGTTTGAGAATCTAGTTGCTTGCCCATGATTTCCCCACTTTTCAGCATATGGTCAACAAGGCCTTGCTTCTGGAGGATGCCAGAAAAGAGGCAACTGAGGAATACAAGAAGCACAAGTCTACTCACCAAGCGCACCCACTCCATGGAGCGCCACGCCCTTGAGTTGGTCACCCAATGCAGTACCACCAACCTGCTCATCAAGTCAATCGCCAACCTGGCTTCATTCCCCGTCCACTGGTGCCACGCCCTACCCCGTCGCCCCAGCAGCATGCCCCTAGTGGCAATACCGGTGCAAATAGTGTCACCTCCTTCAGGTCGTCCACAGGAATGGCGAATGTGCAGTGCTTCACTTGCAAACAAATGGGACATTACTCCAGACAGTGTCCTCGGAATCAGGGAAACTCTAACTCCGGACGCACCGATGCTGGCTCCCCCAGGACCCCAGCACCTGCGCAGTTCCGTCCAGTCACTCAAGCAAGTGGACAAGGTTCTCGCGCCTCCAACAACTTTGGACGAGGCCGGGTGAACCACATTCAAGCTGGAACCGCCCAAGCCTTTTTAAAAGGGAAACTTAGCGTCTTAAACAATTCAATATGAAATTCGTTTATATGAAGATTTAAACTCAGGACCTTGAGATGCTACTCAGGTCACTGCAACTACTAGGCTATATACCCTTTCACTTCTTAATAAACTCTTACTAACACTGATATGTCACGCCGTGAATATATCTAAATTTCCTATGATTTTATCTAGTTAAATTAAACGGTTGATAAACTCTTACTAACATTGATGTGTCATGCTGTAAATACATCTAGATTTTCTATGATTTAATCTAGTTAAATCAAACGGTTAATACCATCGTTTCTAATAGCTTTATAAAACAAATTTAGTATGTGTAGCATTGCTCTTTTAAAAACAGAAGCAAAAGTATTTTTGTGTACTGTGGAGACCGGGAGTTTCTTCCATTAACTGAAAAGTAATGCCAAACTATGTAGAAATAGAACCGTTATCTACAAAGTCATGCCGACCAATGTAGAAACTGAGCATGAAAGTGGTGGAGGAACTGCTCCATTTGCTGCTGCCTCTCCTCATCTAAACAAAAGGTGCATACACCTTCAGGACATGCACCATTGCCACCATTCAACTTTGCTAATTGACATGGATCTTTCTAGGTGACCTATCCACATGATAAACGTATTTAGCCTGCATGAGAGTTTTTCTGAGGAAGGTTGTAACTTGGAAGGTTCTACTGCGACACTCACCCACTCTAGGTTCTTTTCTTCATGTATAGATAGAAGTACTGAAAAATACATACATTTAGAGCATGTTAAAATATGTTTACCTAAAATTTAATTTGAAAGTAAACGTATAATTGTTTTTAGATTACAATTGTTTTTATGGTACAGATGTATATTACTGTATTTAGATAAAAAAATTGTTGCACACATATGATTGCATTATAGACATTTTTTTTGAAAATATATTTCAAAATGCTCTAGACATATGTAATTTTGACGATTCTTAAGAAAATACTGTGCAAAAATCTAGTGGTTGTGTCTATACTTGAGTTCAAAAATTAGATTATGTACTCCACGTTGCAGACAGATGGTACAAAGTGATGATATATATATTGATTGGAGAAGCACTCCAATCACCTGTTGGTGTAGTGTTGGAGTCATATGTGCATGGCTTCATTTACCAAAGATTCAAATGCCAGTGTCCACAAATATAACCATGTGCATCTTTAGTTGGTACAGAGTCCAGAAGTAATATTATCACCGTGACAATGTTGACTTTATTTTTGCAACTTTGATCATTATTTTTCTATTAGAATTTAATGATAATATCTAACAAAATTTTAATATTAATAAACAACTTATAAAGAAAAATCTACCTATATGATTTTATGCTTTCAAACTAAATTTTTTGAGAGATATTGGTGGTTAAAGTTTTAAAAGTTTGACTGAACAAAATTAACAATGTCATGTATTCAAATACAGAGATGTACTTCCTCTGTCCAGAAGAACTGATATGTTGCTGTAACATGTTCAAATAATTTCATGTTAAATATCTAGCCCTCAAAAAGTAATACCATCAAATTGGCCACAAGCCAGATCCTATATATGCAATATGCATTGAACCTGGTGGGTGATTAGGAGTTTAAACAAATTCTCTACCATCGGTCAGGAGAGGGTTGTTAAGTTGCACCAAACATATATATGATACTCGTGATGAAATCAGTACGTTACACGTCGACAGAGAATAATTCAACGTACACAAACAAAAAAAAAAGGTAAAATTCACTGAACTGAAAGTCTGAAAGTATTCCATCTTTTTGTCTCAACAACCAAATGCCCCTCTGCATATTCATTCAGTCACCACACACGTTTCTGACGATTCTTCGTCGCAAGGTGACACCTGCTTCTGCTCCAAAACAATCTAGCAGCAGGCACCCGTGTCTGGCTAAAGCAGACGGCGGCGAGAATCTAAACACGAAGAACACAGCAAAATCCAGCGAGAAGTGGAGGAGATGAAATGGCAGCCGAGCACTCGTTCGCCGATCCAAAAAAGCGAAGCTAAAGCGAGCAAGAATCCTGCAATGTGCTGCTGCTCAGATCGCTGTCTCGATGACTCAGTTCGTGCATGCATCGCCACACATGCTCCACCACTGACAAAACAACGTCAAGCAGCAAAGCAAAGCAGCAGCATATCCTCGTGGAGACGTGAACCTTCACTTCTTTAGGACTCGCCGGGATGATGATTCAGATATGCTTGAATAATGCCGAGATGCTTTGTGCCATGCATTTCTGTTCATCATCCAAGAGATGAGATTAATTGGTTTTCTGAGAATGCTACTAACTTCTTGTCCTAAGTTCCATGGAGGGGAATATTTTGTGGGCCTTGTAAATTGGATACGAAAATGACCGGCAAACCGTATTTCTTTCATATTTAATCTGGATATGAAGATATAAAGATAGGTTGGAAATTGTCAATACTTTCTTGGGCGATGGACAACTCTGAATTTCATTTTCTGAAACCAAAAGTAATACCCAAATTACAAGAGCCGCTTCTCTTGCCGTCTTGTCAGAGTGGACACTTGTCCGATCATTGAGATCAGTGGTTGCACTCTAATCCCTATCTACGACAAAATTTTCAGAGTTTTATGGGGCTCAAATTGTAAGTACCATTTTTCTTCAGAAACCGCAACACTTTCTGCATTCCAAATAAGCCAAGACATCAGTGGCTTGGACCAGTAACTTCTTTCTGCAAGCAAAGATGAGTTTGGATTCGTGAGTTGATCCATGGGACCATACACGGAGATGTTGGTGTGTGGCCGTTTGCAGTTGCGTTCTATTCCCAACCACCCTACAAAGGTCCCTAAGTTTAGGGAGCTTCTGACATATATAGTTTCAATCTTCAACTCCCCAAACGGCCAAACGATCTAGATTCTAACATAGATTATTCAGGAAATTTATAGTTGTGAAATCCAAAAAATAAATTAGAAAAAAAGAACTGAGAAATTCAGCCTTTTCATATTCTCATTAACTGGTTTCTTATCGACTGCTTCCGGAACAAAAGCTACCCCAACAGGGCCAAAAGCTTGTTCAGAGCATGCAGCGAGTGCCCTATTGCTTCTGGCACACCTGCTTTTGTGTGCAAACACTTTGAGCAATTATCCATGTCCTGTCAAACTGATTTTATTAGCATCATCTTGATTCTGGAAGCCTCTCTTGATTTGATGCCGCGCTTGTTTAGCACAATTCAGAAAAGGCACTAGCTTGAAATGAAGGGAACCGGCCACTAACATGAGCAGTTCAGGAACCTTCTTCTTAGGCACTTATTGTAGTAGTGTTTATCAGTAATAAACCTAAAGTTAGCATGTTGGAAGGTAAAAGTTTTATCTGAAAGTAGCTAAGGTTGGCAAGGGAACCAACTCCATAGATGCAGTTGATTGTGGGATTAGGCCTTGTGTGAGTGACCAGGTCAATGATGTCGGCACCATGCTATTAGGCTCTGAATTTCTGATAATAAAGCTGTCTGAAAAGAACCTCTTGAACTACCTTGATACTACATCCAAAGAAAATAGTACTACCTTTTGATTAGTATATAATTCTTACCTTACCTTTTGGCATCTTTCAGAACCTTCAGTTAGCACAATTATTTACTGCTACCTCATGATTTCAGGTGTCTCCAGTCACTGTAACCATTTCTCTGAAATCAACCACGCCGGGCAGCAGAAACATCTCAGGATTGGGAATTCTGACCAGTTTCTACTACCTAGCAGTACACACTCAAGGAGTAAGCTCTAAGTAAAAAAGCACAAGTAAACAGTATTATCTTATTTTCAAAATGTATGACACCGTTGACTTTTCATATAACGTCTGACTATTCATCTTATTTAAAAATTTAATATAAATGTATAAAAGTATAAGTTAAAATTATATTTTATTAATGATAAAACAAGTTACAGTAAAATAAATGATATTTATATAACATTTTTAAGAAAACGAATATTCAAACGTTATGAAAAAGTCACCAACTTTATCCATTTTGAATTGGAGGGAGTACTAATTAATTATCCTGCCTAACTTTCTGTTAAGTGTGCAGCAGAATCTGACAGGAACAGCTCCTGTGATTCTCAGCATGTCACGTTTGATTTGATGTAGTACATGCGTGCAGCCCATTTGTGTTGTGATTTGTGAACAACAATTCAGTTCTTTCCTCTGAGCTCTGGTCAGAGAGGTCAACGCCTTAGTGCAGCTTTGACCCTGATAAGCTGATACGCGTCTAATTAGCTCTCTCGGTGGCGTACACGCGCTGCAATGCGTATCTGCATCACACTGACTACTTGTCTTGCACAACGAGCTTACTGATAATTGAGCTAAACAATTCAATTATTCAACCCAAGAATTCAAATCGAAAATGTTTTTGACCCCTACAAATTTCTAAAATGGCAGGCGTTTCGCTATCTATTAATTTAGCGACGTGGAATCACTTACACGATAACAGATAGTACTACACACGTTTGAAATTATTTATTATTTGCTTTGTTCTAAGTCAAACATTTTTATTTTTATTAACCTTTTAAAAATTTATAGTTTAACAATGTACGAGTTATATATTTATAAAATATTTCTAATAGTGAATATTAAACATAACTCTTATGATGTTAAACTCTGTAATTTTTTTAAAAAAATTAATAGCTAGAGATACTCATGTTTAACTTGGAAAAGACTAAAAGAATGAGTAATTCGAAACGGAGTGTAAAAATGGTTAGCCGATGGACAAATCTTCTACGATCTCAATTACTCAATCAATCCATCCCAAATTACAGGACGTCTTACATTTTAAAAAAATCAATCCCAATAACTTTTAACTAATGATCATACTAATTATATAATACATATTATATCACTATATTTATATTTTAAAATATTTTAATGTGATGTTAATTTCATATTTATTAAAAACATAATATTAAATAAATTAATAATTAAAGTATGTGATTAAAGAGTATGTAAAAAAAATATGGGTCTCGTAATTTGAGATGAATGGAGTATTAGGTTTTTGGGCCCGATGCACGTGCACTCATACAGGGTGGTCAATGATTCGATTAAGACGTCGATCGGTCGCTGGGGCTAATCTCTAATCTTTTGTGGTGTTTGGAGGTCAAGAAGGCAACGCAACGAGTGCAGCAACTGTGGCCACTAGCTTAAGCTTTGCCTGCCACACTGTGTTGGATACTCATATATATATATATATATATACACACACACTTGGATGATCAAATCATCATCATTATCATCATCCTGCCACTAATTGAAAAGGCGTTTCCAACTGGGGCAGCAGCCATGCACTGATCAATTAATCCAGGGGAATATATCTTGAGAAAGGTTAACACGTGTTTGTGCGTCTTAATTGTCGGATTAGTGGGTGTTTAGGCCACGTCGATCCGTGCCGTCTTCTGGGAAGATACTCTAATTAAATGTTCTTTTGGTAGTTATTAAGTGATTAGTTAATTGATTTTGTTGTGTGGATTGCATTGGCCTTTAATTTCAGAAAGAGTATCTAAATTAGTGCTCTTTTCTTTGGCTCGATCTGGTCGTAGGATCACTACATGTCTACATGACGTATACATATATACGTCGCGTCTTTTTAAAATTTTTCAGCACGCAGCAAACAGTACAGGTTACATATGTATGAGATTACGTCATCACACAACGCTAATTTGTTCAAACGGCATGGCAGTATGGCACGAGCACTCAGCTCTGTTCCGAGAGGCAACATATACCATGTGACATGTCATGTTAGTATCTATTTTAAAAAGCCTAATACGAATACGATGTCCTATAAAAATATATCCTCTAACTTATTATCTTTTAATTTTTAGCGATAACCCATATGTTAACGACTCACATCATCAGATAACAATATATCGAAGAGTCTCTTCCATGTCTATATATCCACATGCTCTTTGGTTACTTTAGTCAAATATTAGCCATATTTGTGAGTTAGGACACGAGAGATCGACGAGTTAAACCCCGGTTTATATCTGTGAAATGATATCCAGCAAATCTGGAAAATCACGTACGTTACGTGCCACTGCCAACAAAACACGGCACTATAATCCACGGATGCAGGTGGCGCATCTCATCGATCATCATCATCATCATCTGCAGCGTGACAGTAACATGAACACACGTCTCAGCCAGTCACGTATATACGAGTAATATCTCGAACGGGACAAACACATACGCCTAACAAAAATTCGTCTGAAAATTGTGTTTCACATGCGTCATTTCTCCCCCAAAAAGTTGAACCCGTTTGTTTCCCGATTAATCGACGAACCGAGCATGCAAAATCGGGAGATTTCCTTAGCCGAGCCACATACGGGTCGGATCAGGCTCGGTCGCACGAGCCAGACACCCCGCGCCAACCTGCACCAACAGCGACCGGTGACGTGTCCCGTGCCCACTTATTCCCCCGCGTGGCCGCGTGCCACACGTACGCGCGCGCGCGTACTTGCCGGGGCTCCGGGACCCGAGTCCCTGACAGGTGGGGCCTCAATGCGGTGGGCCCCTCGGCGCGGCGTCACGTGATCGCGACCCACACGCGGGAGAGGCCGGTCCGGGAGGTGGGCCCCACCGCCATAGTAATCGCTCGAGCTCCCCGCGCGGCGACCTCTATATATACCTCGCCGTAACAGCTCAAACTCACACCCAATTCAAGCGGCAGATAAGATTAGCTAATCACAGCTCGTGCTCAATTGTGCTAGCTAGCTCTAGCTCTAGCTCGATCTCGATCTCTTCGAGTTAATTAATTTCGCTGTAGATTTCGAGCTCGGTCGGTCGGTCGCCGGAGCTAAGGAAGACGAGATCGACGATCGACATGGGTAGTGGAAGCGCGGCGAACGGCGGCGGAGGAGGGGCGGCGGCGAGGGTGCCGATGCCGCCGGCGAAGCCGTTCCTGGAGACGCTGGGGGGGAACATGAAGGAGACGTTCCTGCCGGACGACCCGTTCCGGGTGGTGCGGCGGGAGCGCGGGTGCGGGAGGCGCGCGGCGGCGGCGCTCCGATACGTGTTCCCGTTCATGGAGTGGGCGCCGTCGTACACCCTGGGCGCGCTCAAGTCCGACCTCATCGCCGGCATCACCATTGCCAGCCTCGCCATCCCCCAGGGCATCAGCTACGCCAAGCTCGCCAACCTCCCTCCCGTCCTCGGCCTCTGTACGTACACACACACATACATGCCACTCTCATGTACACATACACAGTACACACGCCATTGATCGATGATGAACAATTTTATGTGTTTAGATTCGAGCTTCGTGCCGCCGCTGGTGTACGCGATGATGGGGAGCTCGAGGGACCTGGCGGTGGGGACGGTGGCGGTGGCGTCGCTGCTGATCGGGTCGATGCTGAGCGAGGAGGTGTCGCCGGTGGACGACCCGGCGCTGTACCTGCACGTCGCCCTCACCGCCACCTTCTTCGCCGGCGTGTTCCAGGCCTTGCTCGGGATCTTCAGGCTGGGCTTCATCGTGGACTTCCTTTCGCACGCGACGATCGTTGGGTTCATGGGCGGCGCGGCGACGGTGGTGTGCCTGCAGCAGCTCAAGGGCATGTTCGGCCTGGAGCACTTCACCACCGCCACCGACCTCGTCTCCGTCATGCGCTCCGTCTTCTCCCAAACCCATCTGGTACGTACGTACACATATTCAATATTACTACATTCGTCTCAAAATAAATTAATTTAATACAAAACATGACATATATCTTACGTTTAATTAGATTCATAGTACTAAGATATATTACATTATATACTGAATTAACTTGTTTTGAACCGAAAAAAATACTCCATCTGTCTTTAAAAAAATAACTTCTAACTACATATTATAACATAGTCTAGTATATCTAGATTCATAGTTTTTTTTTGAGATGAAAGGTAGGATGTAGTAGCAAATTAAATTATACACCTGTATATTTAAGTCGAATACACACGTATGTACAGTACGTGTACATGCATGTATACGGATGGATCGTGTTCCTGGAGGCTAGCTAGGGTAGCGATGCATTAGCCAAGCCCGTGTACATGATCATGCGCCGCTAGCTAGTAGCTGCGTCGTGCGGCCACTGGCAATCTGGCATGCGGCTGCTTTCGTGCATGCGTGTCCGCAACGGGGAGAGGTGACACAAGAGGACGAGGCCGTCGACGACGAGGGTACATTTTTTTGTTTAAAAAAATTTAATCTTAACTATGAATCTGAACATCAAAATAGAAGTGAAATTATTTTTTAAACGAAGAGCGTAACTGCGACAGGGACATGACCCTGCACCTGCAAGGTCATCTCCTCTCGCTGCTGCCTGCTGAGTTGCTGACTCGACTGGGACGCATGCCTGAGACAGTACACGCCATCGCATCTCTCTCTCTCGCTCGCTCGCGGGATATGTGGCTGAACTGCTGAAGCTTAGGCTGATTGAAGATCGAGTTGATTCGATCTCTTTTCACGATAAAATCGGAGAGTTTTTATAGCTCTATTCTAAGATCAATTAAGCTGATTAATTGCATCCTGATTTAATTGACCTGGGAGCTGTGTCATCTTGACTGAATTGGACGTACTGACTGACTGATTGGCTGATTGCAGTGGCGATGGGAGAGCGTCGTGATGGGCTGCGGCTTCCTCTTCTTCCTCCTCATCACCCGCTTCTTCGTAAGTGCTTAATTACCCTTTGCCTCAGAAGTGTGATCTAGGGATATACTACTTGGTACTAGCAGAAAAAAAAAGTAGTGTATGAGCCATAAGAATCACCGGTAAATGCCTGGTCCAATCATGCTAAAAGCAGTATGCATGACGACGACGAGAGAATCCATTCATGACGGGAAAAAAATCACACCACACACTCATACCACGATTGCGACAACTAAAAGCTAGCTTTGTGACACCATAATTGGGATAATTAATGGCGATAAGATTCCATTTTGCATTAGTGTGTGGTCGTGTAGTAAGTAACCCAAAGATTTGATGAGCTGGGACAAGCAAACCGACGGCAACAGTAGTTGAGCAATTCAGCTTGATTCTAGAGCTTGAACATTTCTGAAACAGTAGATTACAAATTAAATAAAACTAAGGTAGGTTAGTCTTGTGGTTGAAGCAAAACTATGGTTAGTCTCTTTTGCCTAGTGGTTACTTACTTGTAAGATGTAATTACTGCTAAAGTCACAACTGACAAGTCCGCCCGAGAGGCATGATTAAGAGAAATTGTCATGTAATGTTTTGGAGTCACATGTCTGTATGTAAGGACACAAGCTCGTGAGGCCAAAGGAATCGATCCATTGGTCACTTTTGGATAGCTTGCATATGAGCACATCTGATGACCTAATCTTCCTGTCCCCTGTATGGTCTCTATTGTCATCTTCTCCTTGGCCATATTCCTAGCATGCATGCAACTTCTATCACTGATCTCCTTGGCCTGATATCCGTGACTTTCCTTTGCGTCTGAAATGAAAAAAAACCTTGCCTTGCTTGAGATGCAATGATGGAGAGCAAGTTTTAGGCGTGCAAGTTCCTTAATTTTGCAAGTTTTGTATCATGCTGTTTTTTTTGTCAGTACATTTGACTTTGCATATACTGATGAAAAGTGATAGAGAATTCAGTGTCATGGGCTGCGCACAGAATAGCCCAATAATTGCAAATGGCCAAGGTCCACCAACTAGTGAGATATCATAGTACTATCAACATTTTTTCTATAGTAAATCCGTGAGCAACTTTGGAGAAAATAGGGCCCTCATCTAGATTTGGTCCAACCAGAAGTTGTTCTTGAGCTATGCATATCAGTTGATTATCCTAGATTTACTGACTTATTTCTTGGTGCCATCATCACTAATTTGAGTATTGATTTGACATGTGCAAGAATGAATACAGTCCTTCTGGAATTTAGTTATGATCCAAGATTCCAATTTTATGTGTGAATTTCGAAGCTAATTGATCAATCTTCCTTTTCTTCAGAGCAAGAGGCGGCCGAGGTTTTTCTGGGTATCTGCAGCTGCGCCATTGACGTCTGTCATTATTGGGAGCATCCTGGTGTACCTCACACATGCTGAAAACCATGGCATTCAAGTGGTAAGCACAACAACTGATCAAAAACCTTCAAACTGCAAACCATAAACATAAACATGGAGTACTATTGTATACTAATTTACGCGAGTATTTTTTCGATGTTCTAGATCGGTTACCTGAAGAAGGGCCTGAACCCACCGTCTGCCACAAGCCTGAACTTCTCGTCGCCGTACATGATGCTGGCTCTGAAGACCGGGATCATCACCGGCGTCATTGCCCTCGCTGTAAGCCTGATTACGTTCATTGATAATTAAAAAAAGATATTCTTTAGACATTTCAGTTCTGCAGTAATTGATCAGACCGGAATGCTGATACTGTCTGTTTCTATGAACGCAGGAAGGGATTGCCGTAGGAAGGAGCTTTGCAATGTTCAAGAACTACCACATCGACGGCAACAAGGAGATGATCGCGTTTGGAACGATGAACATTGTGGGATCACTCACCTCTTGCTATCTCACCACCGGTATGTACATTCACGCCACAACTTGCGTTCGTTAGCCTGGATTCGAACTCGAGACCTTTGGTTTTCTGATCATGTGATTATATGCTACTTTCTACTAGGGCCGTTCTCGAGGTCGGCCGTCAACTACAACGCCGGCTGCAAGACGGCGATGTCGAATGTGATCATGTCGGTGGCGGTGATGATCACGCTGCTGTTCCTGACGCCGCTGTTCCACTACACGCCGCTGGTGGTGTTGTCGGCGATCATCATGTCGGCGATGCTGGGACTGATCGATTACCCGGCCGCCATCCACCTGTGGCAGGTGGACAAGGTCGACTTCTGCGTCTGCCTCGGCGCCTACCTCGGCGTCGTCTTCGGCAGCGTCGAGATCGGCCTCGTCGTCGCCGTCGGGATATCCATCCTGCGCGTGCTGCTGTTCGTGGCGCGGCCGAGGACGACGGTGCTGGGAAACATCCCCAACACGATGATCTACCGGCGGATGGACCAGTACACCGCGGCGCAGAGGGTCTCCGGCGTGCTCGTGCTCCGCGTCGACTCGCCCATCTACTTCACCAACGCCAGCTACCTGCGTGAGAGGTGAGCAGAAGAAACACAGCAAATTCAGCATGCAGTTCATCTCGTGTCCATCTTGGAGATGTGTGTCTCTTACCATGATCGACTTGTGATGCTCATTAGGATCTCACGGTGGATCGACGACGAGGAGGACCAGTGCAAGGAGAAGGGCGAGATGGGCATTCAGTATGTCGTCCTCGACATGGGTGGTAAGTTCTTGTCTGAATTCTTCTGAAACACCACTGCAACTGACCACCTGAGACAGAGTTATCTGGGGATGGCCATAGATTCATCTCTCAAGAATTGCACATTTGCACCTGAAAAAATAGTAGCATGAGGCCTGATCGATCTGTCTGAATCTGATGCAGCTGTCGGAAGCATCGACACCAGCGGGACGAGCATGCTGGATGAACTCAGGAAGACCCTGGACAGGAGGGGCCTTCAGGTAATTGCCATCTTCGATGCAAATGCATATTTATGTGTTTCAGATTCAGCTTTGTTCAGAGTTTCTGCATCAGGAACCCAGGCTGATTCAATCACCTGCCATTGCCTTTTCAGATTGTGTTGGCGAACCCGGGGAGCGAGATCATGAAGAAGCTGGACAGCTCCAAGGTGCTGGAGGCGATCGGCCATGAGTGGATCTTCCCCACGGTGGGTGAGGCGGTGGCGGAGTGCGACTTTGTGATGCACTCGCAGAAGCCGGGAATGGTCATGGACAGTGGAACACCCCATGAGAACATGGTCTGATTGGAGAACTTACTGTAGTCTGGTTGAGTTTGATCATCCTGAGGTTGTCAACAAGCAAAGCCGAGATAAATATAAGCATCTCGAGTATTGTAGTACTAAGTTGTCAAGGAAATTCACAGGGAAAAAAATCACCTTTTTTTTGCAAGGCGAGAAAGATGAGCCTCAGAGTCTGTACAGATGCATTGGAGCTACTTCCTTGAAGTATTAACTCAAGATCATACCTTTTTTCCAAATATCCATCTTGATTCTTGCATGATGCATGATTGTCTAAAGAGAATAAGCGCCTGCATGGCAAAAATGAAAATATTCAGGTGTCAGCTCAAAGTGCATATACTAGTAATCGATATGCAGAAGGCAACACAAACATGCTACAAGGCATTGAGAGTAGTATACTCTTACCAAAAATCTCTGTTCAGTCCCAGAAAAATAAATAAGTGGCACTCAATCACTCATCACATCCAAACAAAGCAACACAGCTTCCTGCTTTTGATCAGGTCATAGAAGAGAACACTATACAATATACAGGCATTTGCATCTGTACAATGTACTGCACTATTCCAGCATTCCAATCATCAACTACACTGCTTATCTGGAATAAGCAGAGAATCAACCACAGATATTCATTACTGAGTACAGAAATAAAAGATGAAATTGATATGTATGCAGTTATAAGAGAGCGAAAACTGTGTAACAAAGGAAGCATTATACTATACATAATGGCGGCTTCATGACAAACATAAATCTTGGTAGCTTCACAGCAATCATATGGAGGCAATACAAGAGGAAACACATATGCACAATGCTTCAATTAATAACAGCATTAATAATATTAACTCATTACACTAGACATCACTGCCTCATTTCAGGACAAGAAAGGGAAATTTGAGTGCACGAGTTTCTTGTTAATATCATAGTGTTCCTCATCACAGAAGAGATCCTAAGAGCATCACGTTCTGTCAACCTATTGGGCTGACATGAGTCTGTTCCTCCTGCTACCTACAGAACAGAATGGTTAAGGCTCAGTTCTTGATTTAATACGGACACAACCACAGAAGGGTATCCTCTTCTTCTTCGTCTTCTGTCCGGCATCATTTTTGTCCTTCCTTGCAGTCATATAATCCCTCAAAAGAACACGCGAACGTTTCTCAGGGGCTTTAACTCTTTTGTACTCATGCTCCTCTTCAAGCTTCAACAAGACATACTGTATCTTCTGAACTTCCAATTCCAACTTTGCGACCTTTTCTGATCCTTTCTGCACTTGCTCTGAGATTTTTCTTCTGCTGGAATAGCCTTCTAGTTCAGCACTCACCTCAAATGCAGGGTAATTCTCAGCCTTCTTTGTCAAATTACTGTTGAAATCTATCTGCTCCAAGACAGAGCCATCAATCTCCTGCAGCTGAGCTCTGATGGTGCTGTATTCAGAACTTATGGTCGATTTTCCCTTAGAAGCACCCACCATTTTCTGCTTTATTTCCTCAATGCTGGCTTGGACGATAGACAGCCTCTGAGCATCAGAAGCTAGTTTATCAAGGACATTTTTGCTCCACAATTGCTGAGGTTCCAGGGACACTGCTGATATCTCAAGCCTGTCAATTCCAAGATCTCTTCCCCTTGCTAGTTCAAAGGAAGGGTACTCACTCTTCACCTCCTCCACTGCTTGTATGTCATGCTCAGACGATGAAGATTTAGCTGTTTGATTCTTGCAATCCCTCTCAGCAGTCTCCCACAGTTGAAGCATCTCATCATCAAGCTCCACATTTGAATCGCCACCAAGAGGGTAGATGGTGGCACCAGTGCCATATAGTGCACAAGTAGATACTTGATCAAGTTCAATGTCTTTCATGATCTGTACATGTTTCCCTTTGGAGTTATCAGCATCATATTTTTGCCTATCATCCTCAGTGCATTGTTCCTTAGCATTCGAGCCTTTTCTTGTTTTAAGCTCTTGAATTTCTATATTTGCCGCTTCCAGTTGAGCAGCAGATTCAGTAAACTCCTTATCTCGGCGGCCTTTGGCATCCAGTATTACAACATGGAGTGCTTCAACTCTTGCAATTAAGCTTTGCAACTTCAAAGCTCCTGATGAATCATCTTCGGATTCTGGAACATGTCTGTCCTTTTGCACAAATTCCTGAATAAGCAAAAGTTAGGCGAGTAAAAGATAGGAGTAACAAAGAATGCATCAGTCAGCTGTGTATGAAACTATAGTAGAACTAACTAGTTATGCCATAATAGTATGCTAATTGCGAAAACTTTCTTGTTCTATGTTATGAACTTACGACATGAAGCAACTTACCAATTTGCCTTCTTTATTAAGTTCTGACAGTAAAAGTGTGCCGTCTTCCAACTCTTCCAGCACTCTTATCTGATCAGACAAAGATGCTACAAGTGGCAGATATGCGGACAACTCTGCCTTCAGTCCTGCGTTTTCTCCTCTCATGCTGGTGATCCTTTTCTGCAAGTCATCAACATAAGCATCACTTGAGGAGATTTCCTTCATTAGCATGTCCCTTTCAGTAAACAATCTTGTCTCAAGGACCTCACGCTCCATCATCAGCTCAAGCACTTGTTCCTCCAGGACCATTGTATTCACTGAACGAGTTATCGTATCACACACCAGAAAGGTAATTTCCCTTTCATGCTGTTCAGCCTCTTTTCTCATCGTCCCAAGTGTAGACGTCAAACTCTCTTCCTTCTGTTTATGAATGCCAACCTCTACCTGCAATGTGTTGTTTGCTTTGCGAAGAAGACGGGTCTCTTTGTCTTGTATAGCACCTCGTTCAGTTAGTGATGTGATTTTCTTCTCAAGGTCTCCTTTTACTCCTTCTGCATATTCTACAGCAACCTCAAGATCCCTGAGAACTCTGCACAATTCCTGGTTTCTCTCTTGCAAGAATTGAACTTTCTCATCTATTTTGCGTAATTTATCATCTTTCTGCATCAATTGTGCCATGCTACTCTTACATTCAATTGTTAATTCCTGGCAGATGATTTTGCTTGTGTTCGAATCAAACTCTGAAAGAACCAAGCGACTACCCAGAGCCTCCAACAAGTTCTCTAGAGTGCACTTGAGGTGCTTAAAGTCCATTTCAAGAATCTTAGCTCTTCTGTTCAGCATGGTAACTTCATGATCAAGTTCATACCTAACCGAACTCAACATAGCCATATCATTGTTAAGAGAAACCAAAACAGATGCAGACTCATCAGTACGATCATGAAAGAATGAAGACAGGAGGTCGAGCTTTATGCATTCTGCAATAACAGCAGCATTCTCATCATCCAAAGCATTGTACTTCTCAACTAAAACTTTGTACTCCTGCAGCAAGGATTCGTATTTCTTAGTTAGGTTGCAAATTTCGCTTTGAGAAGTCTGGTAGGACTCTCTCAAGCCCGATAGCTCCTTGCATAAACCCACTATTTCAATCTTCAACATCTCCTCCCTGTTGCGACCTTGCTGCAATCTTTGCTCCAACTGTTCATTCAATTCAATAAGCTTGTGATTTTTCTTTTGCAGAAAAAGCAATTCTGCCGCTCCTGACTCCACTTCTTCCACAAGTTCACAGTTCTGCTGGTGCAGAGCTCTGAAACCAATTACTGTTTGTGCCAGAATTGCTCCAAGAACAGATAGCTCAGCATCCATGAAGACATTTCTCTCTTCAGTTTCCTCTTTATGTTTTACATGGTTGAAAGTTTCACGAGACATAGTCTGCAGCATAATTTCATCATGTACCACGTCAGTAGGTCCTAAATCCTTACAGATATTGAGGACCTTAATTTGCTCTGAGATCCCATCCCTTAGTTTCTCATTGCGCTTCAGCAATGCTTTCTTGTCCTCTTCTTCCTTTCTGGCTTCCTCCTTGAGCTGTGCAATTAGTACCTCTGCAGAATCAGTGGCCTGTATGAACTTCTGGCATTCATTGAAGAGTGCAAGATTTTTGTCTCTTGCATCAGCCAAACTATTCTCCAAGATCAATGTGCTGATAGAAGCATCTGCACATTTTTGCTGCTCATGTTCAAGCATCTGATCCATATGATGAATTTTCTCTTGCAGAGAAGAAACCATCTCTTGATAATCATTTACCTGCATTTGGTGCAACTTAAGCAGCGCTTCATGCTGTTCATTTTTAATTCCCAACTGATCTTGCATATTCTTTACTTGGTTGCATAAAAGATCTTTCTCTGATAACAAAGATGCATGATTATCTCTCAGATCAGCATGTTTATCCTCCAGGAATTTCAAAGACACTGCAGTGCTTTCCAGCTGACAACCAAGAAGATGTGTGTCAGATAGGTATCAGTCCGATCAACCAGCTCAAGAATAAAGAAAGACCCAATCTAGTATATAATACTAATGGATGATGACGCATAGTTCAAAGATTTAAGGAAAGGGAAACTGTCTAACCTGCTCACAAGAAAAACACCTAGCCAACTAAGACTAATCACAGCCTAGAAATTCTCACAAAGAAATAAAAATACCCCCCAGATGATTTGGTGAGCCCGCAAAAAATAAAAAATCTGGCACTGAACCCATTAATATATACCCAAAGTCAAATATTAAATGGTCCATGCTAGATCATATTGCTAAAACGTGAGGGCTAAAGCTCTAGTTTGCACCCAAAAAAAAAGTAATTTTGATAAGACATACCTGGGAGAGTAGTTTGTGCTTTTCAGCAAGAAGAGCAGTGTTGTCAGCAAGATAAGACCGAGAGGATTCTTCTGAATCTTTATACTTTACTCTTAATTCTTGAAGCTCATAATTCACATTAGAGAATGAAGTTTCCAGAATGGATTTTTCCTCTAAAATATCAGCACATCTTTTACCAAGGGTCTCTAGTTCTAATGCCAGAGCATCCTTCTCAGCGGCGTGCAAGGAAACATCATATTTCAGAGAGTTTTTTGAAGCTTCTAGTTCTTTTACAATTTCCTTCAGGTCTTCCGTTTCAACAATTGCATTTGAAAATGATTTCTTCAAGATTGAATGCTCTTCGGACAGCTCCTCCATGCAATGAAGTTTTTCCAAGAGGAGTGTCTTTTCAAAATCATATGCATTGCATACCTCCTCCAATTCAATGTTCTTACTCTGCAATTCCTCAATTAAATACTTTTGTGTTGCCGCCCTTATGTTTACTGCCTTCATCTCATGTTCCAAAGAACAGAGCTGCTTCTCCAGAATATCCTTATCTTCTTTCTGACGGACCAAGTCTTGTTGAAGAACTTCCTTCTCACCAACGTGGATCCCCACTTCATTCTGAAGACCTATGTTCATTTCCATAAACATGTCCAATTGATCATGGAGACCTTTAATAGTTAACTCAGCAGAAAGATTTTGCTCACCAAGCACACGTATCTCCTCTGAATGCTTGCATATCATGTTCTTAAGGTCCCCATTACTGTTCTCCATCTCATTCAACTTGCCATGCAGTGTCTCAATCTTCAAAACCAACCCCCTCACTTCTTCCTGAGACTCAGAATGTAGATTTTCCATTGCTAGAAGAGCTACTTCACCCTCGATGCACTTCTGGGTTTCTTCATTCAGGCTCGCCTGCAAGCTGTCAACCTCTTCCCTTTTCTGTTTGAATTCTTTATCCAGAAATTGCACACTTTTCTCAGCATTGACTAGTTCAGCCTGTACATCAGAGAGTTCAGATTCCAGATCAGATACTCTCACCAAGGCCTGCTTGTGCTGAAGAACAGTAGTGTCTTTCTCAGAATTCAGCAGCAGTATAGTGTTCTTAAGCTCACAAGAGACGTTTTCCACTTCATTTAACTTTCTGTTCAGCCTCTCAATCTCTGGGGTTAACCTATTCACTTCTTTCTGAGACTGCGAATGCAGATTAGTCATCGTGAGAAGAGTTGCTTCACCCTTAATACGCTTCTGGGCTTCATCCTGCAGACTAGCCTGCATACTTTCCACCACTTCTCTCTTCTCCTTGAGTTCTTTATCCAGCATTTGCACTTTCTGTTCAGAATTATCTAGTTCTTCCTGCATCCCTGAGAGTTTAGACTCCAGCTCATATATTCTTAGTGAAGACTGCTTGTACTGAATAACACTCATGTCTTTCTCGGAATTCAGAAGCAAGATGGTGTTCTTATACTCAGATTTCTTGTTCTCCATCTCATTCAACTTTCCATTCAACCTCTCAATCTCCAAGGTTAACCTATTCACATCTTCCTGTGATTGAGAGTACAAGTTCCCCGATGAAATGAGAGCTGTCTCAGCTTGTACACGTTTCTTGCCCTCATCTTGCAAACTCAACTGTAGAAAATGCACCATTTCACTCTTATCTGCAAGTTCTTGCTCCATCTTCTGCATCTTCTCCTCAGCCTTCTCCAGCTCCAACTGTATCTTTGAGAGCTGTGACATCAGATCACATGCTCTTTCAGACGACAGCTGCTGTTGAAGAAGTGCTGTGTCTTTCTCAGCATTGAGAAGGGAGATGGCGTTCTGAAGCTCACATGATAATTCTTCCATGCTCGAATTTCTGCTCTGCAATTCACTTAGCTCATTTTCTAACTTATCAAGATCCATAACTAGCTTACCCACTTCTTCCTGGGATTTGGAATGCAGATTTTCCACCATACTAAGGACTGCTTCAGCATGCAGCCGTTTATGGCCTTCCTCTTCCAAATAATTTTGGAGGCCATTCAACTCCTCATTCTTATGTGCGAGGTTTTCTTCCAGCAATTGGACTTCCTTCTTGTTTTTCTCCACTTCTGACAATGCATCTAAAAGTTGAGCCTCTAAGTAAGACTGTCTCTCCAAGGAATCCTGCTGTTGAAGTAGCATTAAGTCTTTCTCAGAAATAATCTCAGAAATAGTATTCTTAAGTTCTCGTGAAATGTTCTGCAGATCCAGTCTATCATTTTCAACCTCAGTAAGCTGCTTGCTTAATCTTTCAAGATCATGTGTTAGTGACTTCGCTTCTTCTTGTGACTTAGTATGTAGGTCCTCCAATCTGAGCAGAGATGTTTCAGCAATAATGCACTTCTGGACTTGCTCTTGCAAACTACTTTGGAGTTCACTGATCTCTTTGTTCTTGTGTTCAAGTTCCTGGTCCAGCATCTGAGTTTTCTGTACCATCTTCTCCATTTCTGACCGCACTACTAAAACCTGTGCTTCCAAATAAGATACCTTCTCCGAGGACTTCTGCTGTTGAAGAAGTGCAGAATCTTTCATAGAATTCAGCTCTGCAACCGTCTTCTTGAGTCCTTGCGACAGGTCATGCAATTTCAAGTTATTATTTTCCAGGTCACTCAACTTCTTGTTCGAGTGCTCAACATCTCGAGCCATCTGTTTAACCTCTTCTTGAGACTGGGAATGTAAGTTCTCCAATGCACGAAGAGCTGCTTCCTTTTGCACGTGATTGGAGTGTTCATCTTGCAACTGAGCATGCATGGCATCAGCCTCTTCTCTCTTCTGTTCAAGTTCTTGCACCTGTATCTGTATCTTCCGTTCTAGGCTCGTGACTTCCTTCTTCAGCTCACAGACTCTGTTCTCCAGATTGAGCTTCACCAGATTGAAGTCTTCTTGAGACTGGGAATGTAAGTTCTCCAATGCATGAAGAGCTGCTTCCTTTTGCATGTGATTGGAGCGTTCATCTTGCAACTGAGCATGCATGACATCAGCCTCTTCTCTCTTCTGTTCAAATTCTTGTGCCTGTATCTGTATCTTCAGTTCTAGGCTCGTGACTTCCTTCTTCAGCTTGCAGATTGTGTTCTCCAGATTGAGCTTCACCAGATTGAAGTTTTCTTGAGACTGGGAATGTAAGTCCTCCAATGCATGAAGAGCTGCTTCCTTCTGCATGTGATTGGAGCATTCATCTTGCAACTGAGCATACATGGCATCAGCCTCTTCTCTCTTCTGTTCAAGTTCTTGCACCTGTATTTGTATCTTCAGTTCTAGGCTCTTGACTTCCTTCTTCAGCTCACAGACTGTGTTCTCCAGATTGAGCTTCACCAGATTGAAGTCGTTGAATCTATCATTTGCCATCTCCACATCTAGAGTCAACCTATTTATTTCTTTCTGGGATTGAGCGTACTGCTTCTCTAAAGAGCATAGAGCATCTTCAGCTTGTTTGCGCTTGGCCATTTCATCTTGTAGACTGATGTGGAAGCTTTCTGTCTCCTTTCTACTTTGTTCAAGTTCTTGCTCATGCACCCTGACCTTCTGATCCAGAGTCTCAAGCTCAGACTGCATTGCACTGTTATGTGATTCAGCACATTTTAGCTTGTCAACTCCCATAGCCATATCGTCAGAGAGTTTCTTGAGTTCCATATGAGCCTTAGAAAGCTCACACTCTAAAACTGACAATCTTCTGGTAGATTCATTGTATTGCAGAAGGGTTGTGTCTTTCTCAAAAATCAAACATGAAATGGTGTCCTTAAGGCTATGGATTTCACTCTCAGCCTTGTTTGCCCGCTGAGACTCTGATGAGATTTGTTGTTTCAGACTTTGGCTCTCTGTTAATAATTTGGAAACTTCATGTTGCAAACTCATGATATCATTACCATCGTCTTTCTTTCCTTTAACATCTGGGCTTTCGAAATTGAGACCTTTCCTTACTTTTCCGTCAGAAAAATTGACACGGTGGCTACTGTCACTGCTTGCAAACAAATCACTGAACTGCTTAAGACCTTTGCGACTAGAAGAAAAACCTATGTCGTCAGGCTGTGTACCATTCCTCTTGACAGTAAAAAGGTGTGGTGATACACCAGCTGCATCCTGCAGATCATCCAGATCAAATGGTGCACGGGCAGGCATTGGCATTTCCGGTGTACGTGGTTCCACATCCTGGCCAGAGGAGGGAGAGTCTTCAGACATTGACGGCATCTGATTTGGAAATGCTTCTGAGATTGTCCGATGGGCCTGCCGGAGTGCTCCTGTAGCTTGATCATACCTTTCTGCTAAGGCACGGTATGCTCTGTAAAACTCCTCCACAAGATTCATAAGCTCCGGGCGTTTCTTATAGTACATTTCCGCTCTCCTTGCAAAAGAATCAGCATCTTCATTGATAAGTTTGATCATTGCTTTGACCATCACGTCCATGTCTGTTCACAGAAGGAACCGATTTAGCCATGCATCACTCAAGGTTTACCAGATATTTAGTTAGTTCTGTTTCAATAAACGCAGCCAGCTTTTACAGGATGTATCAAAAAGGTAAATACAGAATAACATAAGACAAATATTCTCAAGTATAAATGATCCAAGATATGTTTGGTAGTTGGTACGGTACAATGAAATGCAAAAGAGGAAAAATAATGTAAAAATATAATAATCCATACTGAACCCCTGCCAAACTCCCAGCATATTAAACCCACCATATTTATATTCAAATATTGAGACATAGCAACAATGCATACTTTGGTGATAAGTTCAAAAATATAAAAAGCAATTGGTAATTAATTATTTAATTATCCTCAAATGGAGAAATTTTACATACAAGATTATATGAGACCAATTGACCACCTACGTATACTTATGCAAGATCCAATATTGTTGTATTAAAAATCTTACAAATATGTTAAGATACAGGAAAAATATTGAATCTTGCATAAGTAAATGCAATTCAGTTTACATTGATTAAGATACAGGAAAAATAGCACAAACCAAATATGTTATCTGGTATATTTACATAAAAAGAGTGAAGTGCACGGGTGGTCCCTAAACTTCTGCGGGTGTGTCATCTATGTCCCTAAACTCTCAAAATGTATTTTTGGGTCCCCAAACTTGTCATGAGTGCCATATAGGTCCAAACGGGCTCCAACCCGTTCCGTGAGCTGACGTGGCATGCCATGGTGGCGTTTACATGTCAGTGGGATCCACATGTTAGTCACATAAAAAAATTACAAAGAGAGGAGAGAGGAGAAAAAAATGTTTTTAATTTTGAAAAAATAATTTAAAAAAGAGAGGAGAAAAAAATGTTCTTAATTTTTTCTATATGTGATTGACATGTGGGTTCCACTGACACATAGGTGCCACCATGGCATGCCACGTCAACACATGGAGCGGGTTGGAGCCCGTTTGGACCTATATGACACTCATGACAAGTTCGGGGACCCAAAAATGCATTTTGAGAGTTCAGGGATCTAGATGACACACCCACACAAGTTTAGGGACCGCCCGTGAACTTTACTCAAAAATATTACTTCAGTTTGTTTCCTTAGATAGTGCACATTTGATAGTAGTTCAGGCATTTCTTTCAATGTTTATAAAATATTATCCTACAGTTTACTGAAATCATCAAATATTTAAGCACACTACTAGTACTAAACAGATACATATCCAGAACAAATCCTGTGTACATCCGTGTTGGATGTAGAGACTGGGTTTTAATCCATCATCTAAAAAATCCAGCACAGACCCTGTGGGGTAATGAACTATCAATGCTGCCAGACAATAGAACTGTGTGTACTACATCCACACGAATGGGTTCCAAACACATGCTATCTTTGGGTGATCAAAAGTAAAACTTGATTAGAGGCTAAACAGAAATTTATAATCATTTAACTTATATGTATTCATTTCACCACTACTGCAGAATATAGCCATTGAGGATTTACAAGAAAGATAGCATACCTGTAAGGTTCTCTTGAAGCCATTTGGAATTTTTGGGGCTGATGTGGCTAACCCACCACCATGAGTACTGGGTGGGATTTGAATCATGCCGGACCAAAGATGCCATTGGCACAAATGAGCAAAGTAAGCCGCCACAGACGCACGATGTGTCTGTCTCAATGTCTTCAGTGCTCAGAATTAAGCAGCAGAACGGTAAATCATATTAACAACAAAAGATGCTTCCACTTCTTCAAAGTATGCATTCAAGCAACAGAGAAATGTATCGTGCTTCCATGCAAAACGAAGTGCTAGGAGCCTGAAAAGCACACCAAATTTACCCTCCAATTTGTGGGCAGTTTACCTGTTACAATGCAGATGCATAGATGGATCAGTAATGGAAAAAAAAAGGAATGCCATGCATCAAATGTAGTTAGAAAAGGCAGGAAATATGTCTACTGAACAGTGATACAGAAATGTGAGTTCAAAGTGATTCAACAGTAGAAATTTCCTCCCATTCATGACATTCCTAAAGAACTGCAGGAGAATGGACGAAGATAGATTAAACATGCCACTGCATTAAGCCAAAAATAGTGGTCAACAAAGTGAATGAGCAAAACAAACTAAGATGCAAAAAAAGGGGAAAAAACAATGTGGGAACAGATAACAGAGATGTGCTCTTTCCATTTTTTAGTAAAATATATCGGAAAAGTGTGTCAATGCTATGGAACAAAACAAAATCGTTAAAAAGGACAAAGAGAACAACATGCCATCGAGATTTGAAGCACGAAACGGATTAGCAACTCGAAACGCTGATGAAAGAAGGAACCTTTCGCACACGCCAAGAACTCAGAAGGGCAATGCTCTACTGCAGATCATAGGAAGAGCCCTCCTTTGCAAGAGAAACTGACATGCTCAAGAAAGGATCTCCCAACCAGAGCAAGAAGAAACCTCATTATTCACCGCCCACTGTTCTTCTTCTACATCCCACCAACCGCTGAATCAATAGAACACCAACCAGAAGGCAGAGGCCAACCAACAAACATTCAGAATGCACCGGAAAAAGACTAATCTTTGAATCCAAGAAACGGGGAACAGATCGAGAGAGCAACTAGGTTGTGACCAGGTGAATGAAATAGGTTAGGAAAAGAGAAGAAGATCCAATCTTGGGGTGGAGGGAGAGGAGGCGTGAAGCACAGTAGTAGCATACCATGGCCGACGCTCTCAGAAGCGGCAGTGTGGCAGTGACCAGTGGTGGGCAGGCAGTGGCTAGTGGTGGCATGGCAAGGCAACAAGCAATGCAAGATCCCATCTCACCCCATTGCTTCTCTCTATGGTCACCGGAGTCAGCAGCGTGTAGTGTGTACCCCGCTGAGAAAGGCTGTAAAAGCACAAAGGTAAAGTAGTAGAAGTGGTAGCTCTCGGTACAAGAAGAAAACAAACGGTTCCAAGAGAAAATGAGAAGAGAAAAATCTTTTTTTTTGTTTCAGTGATAGCAATATGGCCTCATTTCCCCCGCAATTATGGGATTTAATTGCACATTTGTTTTGTTCTGATAAAACGGCGATAAATTAGTATAACTGTGTAAGGTTGCTGTTCTATTGGCCATAAATCTGGCTTGGGGTCAGAAACTTGAAAACATTTATCAGGACAGAAACAGTCGTCAGGTTTAATGCCGCCCAAATAAATGCCTGTTTCAGTTTGCTTTCTATTCCCATTTGCTGCTAATCTCATCTCAATTATCAAATGGATTATACTAGTCCATAGTGCTTTGCTACTATAGCGTTTTATGTCCTGATCTGTAATCTGCAGAAGTTTCTGTATGCCTCATCCTATTCATGTCAGGCATCTCCTTGCTTATAGTTATACCAGGGTCTCCAATGACTGCCCAAGTCACATGTGTGTTCTTTCTTGGGTTGAGGCTTCCAAAGAAACATCAAACATGTTACAGGAATCCTATTCATCAAGTGGTTCAGAGACACATGGCACACTTGACCTCATGTGATTAACCCAGAGACCGAGAAAAGCAAAATGATGAGACGATCCCCATGTCATGTGGCACGCTTGCCCTTGCCAAACTGTCACTTAGAATTGCTAGAAAAATGCTAATGCTCTCATGTTTCTCCTTGTCCCTGCTGCACATTGCAAATGTTTAATTAGCACAACAATCTGCTCCAGTTGGGCTCTTCCTTGTGCCCAACCACAACCTGAAACGTTGCCAAGATGTTTCTGAAGAACAGTAGTAATTCACTAGCTGGTGATCTGAACTTTACTAGCCGATGCCACATTTTCCCCTTTGACAGGTTTGCAGCGGTAAATCTCTCGCCGTGCAAGCCAAGAACATCATGACTTCAGAAGTTCAGAGTTCCAACTCCACATATATCCCTTTTGCAAGAAGTCTTCAGATCTTCAGAGAAGCATAATTGCAGGGTTAGCTCATCAATTCACCTCACATGGACCACCACCATTGCAGTTGCAGGCTTGCAGCCAAGGGCAAGTAGAGACTGTAGTAGTAGTAGTCGAGGAACAGTTTGCAGCCAAGCTGGTCGCGACGCCGTTCACCCAAGTACAGCCATCAATTGCCGTTTGCCGAGAAGATTCCGCCATTGGGGGGGCCCAAGGTCTCCATGGCGCCATCAAGAACGGCTTTTTTTGTGGGAGGAGGAGGAGGGAGAAGAGACAGACAGATGTGTCCCTCGCTCACGTGCCCACCTCATGTCCCCTCACATGGCGTGTGCCCGTGGTTGCATCCATCGGATCTCCACTTGCTTAGCAGTAGATGCAGCACGACACCGACGGCCGCCGGCGGCGGCACGGCGATGGTCCAGGACGACGGCGCTGACGATGGCGGGTTGTTAAACGAGAGAAGGGCTAATGTGTGAGATTTGCAGTATACGCAGGGTCTTATTTGCAAATTTCAGGATCATGACAACATATTACCTTTCTCATTAATATAGTGCCCTGTCAACAATTTAGATGATGTAACAAGTATTTAATGAAGAAAGAGATGAAATATCCGTCTTAAAATATACCCTCTCCTAAGGGTGGCAATTTCCCCCGTAAGGCCGGGTCCCTGCGGGGACCCGCCCTTACGGGGTCAAGGTCGGGTGGAGTTTCTACTCCGCAGGAGTCGGGGCAAGAGTGAGGGAGCAGGGGAGGCATTCCACCCGCGGATGACCCGCGGGGCCCCGAAAGGGGTATATTAGACTTTTAAATATAGTGCCAACCCTAGACACCACCACCACAAAACGTCACACGACCCATTAGCCCCACAAAAACCCTAACCCTAATACACCCGCAATATCCTCACCACTCTGAGTCCTAACCCAGTCCCTCTCTCCATCTCTCGGTCTCTCCCTCCTCACTCCCCAGCTGCCACCGCGATGCGCAATACGTTGTGTGCCCTTCCCTGACGGCGTGCCCCTCCCCTACCCTCTCCATCTCATCCTCTCCCCAATCCCCTTCGGACTTCCCCTTTCCCAATCTCCCTCTCCCTCCGGTCTCCATGTGGTGGCAAGCGAGTGGCACGCAGGGCGGCGCACGGGTGGCACGTGGTCGTCGGAGGGGCGACTAGTGCGGGGCCTCTCCCCTACCCTCTCCATCTCGTCCTCTTCCCAGTCCCCTCTGACATTCCCCTCTCCCAGTCTCCCTCTCCCTCCGGTCTCCACGCGGCGCAGGCGAGCAACATGTGGGACGACGTGCAAGCAACACGCAGGATGGCACATGGGTGGCACGCGGTCGTCAGAGGGGTGACCCACTACGGGGCCTTAGTCGGGTTGCGGGGCCCCGGAGGGGCTAGGGCTAAAGGTTGATTTGGCCTCGCAACTCCACTCAGGGCCAAGGTCGGGTGGAGAAGTCAGGGGTCGGGGACGGGGCTGTTCTAGCCCAATCCGTCCCCGACCCGCCCCGTTGCCAACCCTACCTTCTCCGTTCCCAAATTTGAACTAGAGGGTTGCACTTATTTTAGGACGAAATGACAACCTAAGATGGGTCCATTGTAAAACTATGAATTTGAACATGGAGAGATTTGTAATCATAAGATTACTACATTTTAGAACGGAGTGAATAGATGAAACTATATATACATTGTTTTCAATGTGGCTCGTCTCTGCATGTGTTGCCTGTGAAACAACGGCAATGAAACAATTCATTGTATGGGCTATTCCAACCATCAGTTAAATGTTTTATTGATTATGTTGCACTCTTCAAAACATAAAAATGAAAACTCCTAATAGGATCTTGTTGAAGGAGCTTAAGATTTTGAGAAACAGCTGGTGAGAATATGAAAAGACTAGGTTTTCTAGTTTATTTTTTAGATTTTTCAACTAAATATTCTCAAAATCAAAAATCCGAACTTTTTTTAGAGCTTTTGGCTGTCGGAGAAACAAGCTCTAGGAATGGCCTAATGGGAATTTTTGTGTGCCATGCAGTTGCTGCAGGTTTAGTAATGTCTGAAGCTACAGAAAAATTGGCAGAAAAATGGTTTTCCTAGAGGAACAAACAGTGAGAAGTAAAAGGGCCCATCAAGGTAAGTTGCCTATGTTTTCTCCTCCTTGCTGCACATTGCAACATTTTGCAAGCGTTCAGTAAGCACTATGGTAAGGTCCTCTTCCTTTTTCAGTTGTGCCCAACCACAACCTGAAACCTGCCTCGATTCTAATCTAAAGAACAATTATAGCCGGTGACCTGAACTTCACTAACCATGCCAGCTTTTCCTTTTACAGGTTTGCGGCAGTAAATCTTTCACCATGCAAGTGAAGACCACTAGAACACCAACTCTTTTGCAGGAAGTCATTGGAGCTCAGAGAAACAGCGTTACAGCATTACATGTCTTCTTCTTCCTTCCTCCAGATCTTTCCTTCTTCTTCCCCTTCTCTGCGCAACCCCTTCACTGGCGAGAGGCCGATGGATGGTGCTAAGAGGATAGCGGGGTGACTGGTGCCGGAGGGGAGGCCATCGACGGCGACGATGTAGATGAGGCGGCCGGCATCGAAGAGGGGGAGGCAGTCGACGGGCGCGGCGATCGAACAGAGGGGAGAGGTGGTGCCCGTGCTCCGACGCCTCCCTCGACTGTGGCGGCGGCGGCGGCGGCAGGGATAGCAGCGATAGGGGCGAGGCGGATGGCGCGGAGAAGAGAAAGATGCGGCAGAGCACGAGAGAGAAGAGGAGAATAGCCATGTTGGGAAGGAGAAATAGTGTGTGGGACCACCGTTGGCAAGTGAGTGTGATAGGCCAGATTTGGCAAGTGAGAAGAAGGATTTGGCCAACCAGATTGACGAAAGTTGAAGATGGAACCATATCCTATGCACACACATGCACATCAACTAATAAATTTTATCAAAAAATTTAGAAAAATTTATACAAGTACTTCCAATAGTATTATACTTATGTGTAAAGTCTTAATCTCAAATTCATTATATTTTAGCCGTAACAAAAAAGATAAAAATTCTAACAGTTTTGAGAGCATAAATATGTCAGAATTTTGTCTTTTTTGTTGCTCCTTATATATAATGAATTTTAAGATAAGACTTCATAGATAGATGTAATACTACTAAAAATACATGTATAATTTTTTCTGAATTTTTTGATAAAATTTGCTAGTTGGTATGCACGGTGTGTACACGAGAAGACTTGTATGCATAGGGTATGTTTTTAAGTTGTTGAGCATGATTTTTTGTTGGAATTGTCAAAGTTTAACTTAGAGAGTTATTTGGAGACTAACTGCCCATAAAGCTTACCAAGCACCAAAGTGCCTGTAGGTATGAGTACGTGGGGTTTTTAAGTTTTAACTATTTGCCAATCTTATGGAGTAGCACTCTTGAAATGGCACTTTTCTAAATTTCTTTAAAAAATGTCATAAGTGATAGAGAGAGCTAATCTTTACAAATTATCAATTTTATCTAATTAAAGTGCCAAATCAGCTTTGCAAGTTTAAAAGGGGACTTGAAATGCCTCTTTTGCCCCTAGGTTCAAGTAATATTGTTTATCGTATGAGAGATATTATCATGGGCAAATATTCGTTGAAATATGAGAGAAATTATATACAAACATATGAAAAAAATATTACTTATCATATTAAAAAAAGGGTTATCATGGGCAAATATTCATTGAACAAGTTCAACACAATATAATAATAAATTTAACATGGCCACGTCCATACAGAACCGAACCATCCACGCTAGTTCAATATATATTGCCAGGCTAACATGTTCATATGCCCATGATTACTTTTTTAGATATGGTAAATAATATTTTTTCATATGGTTGGATATAATTTATCTTATATTTCAACGAATATTTGCCCACGATAATTTCTCTGATATGATAAATAATATTACTTTGACCTAGGGGCAAATGAGTCATTTCAAGTCCTCTTTCGCACTTACAAAGCTGACATGGCGCTTTCATTAGATAAAATTGGCAATTTATAAAGATTAGCTCTCTCTCTTATGGCATTTCTGTAAAGAAATTTGAAAGAGTGACATTTTAAGAGTGCCGCTTCGTAAAAGTGACGAATAGTTAAAAACCAGAGAACCTTGATTTTCCAGAGCTACTGTGTGCATCAGCGAAGAATTCTTTGATGTAAAATTAGTAGTTTTGTGCGATGCACTTTTTGTTTGCTCAGGACCTTTTTTCCAACATGTTATCTTTAAGTCTTCAATTGAATGGCTTGCATTTTCCAAGGAAAAATGCATGTTAGGCATAAATGCATCAGAAAAGAAAGGTTGTTTACACGAGAACATTAAAAAAAACCTTCAGTCTCTGACATTGTCATGGAAATTTAGTATGGTGTAGTTCTCCCCTCTCAAAAGAACTTACTCCTACATGCTAACCATTACATATCTAAATTCATATTCGTTCATTCTTTTTCGAACTCGTACTATCATTGAATAGCCAATGAAGATAAAGTTCCTGTTTGGTTTTTTCAAACAATTTTTCAGTTATAATATCCTGATATGATCTGTCAGCCAACATTTATGTTTATCCTGTGTAATTTGATCTACATGTAATGTTCCATTCTTCATGTTTGGGATCTGTCTGTCCATAACTTGTATGCAGATTGTTATATTTGACCAAATTAACTTTCTTTGGTAAAGCCCCGATGTCCTTCTTATATGCTGGAGGAGTGGAGGCAATTTTGCTAGTTATCCTCTTAATTAGTAATGCCACATGGTTCAACAGATATGTTGTAACATGGCGTTCTTACTAGTCACTACATGGTAAATGAAAGTAATAAACCAACACTTTGTAAGATGCAATGCATACTTCCATTCCATGAAGGAAAGGAATTTCTCAGTTTTCTATTGGACGAGTTCTGATTAGAAAGGAATGTATGCCATGCTTGATTAATTTCATTTGTGATAACTGAAACTGTTCCTTCAAAAAATTCATGTCTTTAGGTTCCTAATTGCATAATTGGTTGCGTTTGTGCTGAATAATACAGTTCCTTTTATAATTTTGGATGAAAATGTGAGAAATTGGACCGACAGTGCAATACTCAACTTTCTATTGGTTTGTCCCTCTACCTGACATTCAACCATTCATTCTATTTGTATGAACTGAATGGCCAAAATGTTTGTGTGTTCTTGCTAAACCTGAATTCTTATATTGGTGCATAATGAATTTTGTTAGGTTGTTGTGTGTGACCAACACAGATAAAGCTTATTTTGAAGTTCTCTATTCTGCGCAATGCATTCATACTCTTTATATATACTGTCGATTGCTAGAAATATGGGAAGCATCAGTAGGGAATGACTTGATGTATTTGTTTTTAAATTTAAAATTGCCAAACAACAAATGTAATGTTTATTTGCAACTGCAAGGAATGACTTGGCAAAGTGCATTTTGAGTGTTAATGTTAGTATATGCAAGAGGTAACATAAGAATATGCCAGAGGCCACAGCTAGCAGTTGTGTCATTCTGAAAGTTTTGGTCACACTTTATCTATAATAATAGCATAATAATAGTGATGTTTTCTTTTACCTTTCACAAGTCATATATAATTTGCGAAGCAGTACAACCGTCGCATATAGAAATTTATGCTTCGACATGAGTAAAACAAAGGGTTTTCGAAAGCATTTATTAGTGCCATTTCGTCATGCCCCTCTTAATGGCATCAATTCCAGATCCAACAAAATGTCCTTAGATGTAGTTCTCCAGATGCAAAGAATTTTTGCAGTTCTTGTATAGTGATTTTTTTTAACTTTTTAATTTTTAATTTTAAAAACAAACCTTTTCAAGACTTATTTTTAAAATTTGAACCTGTCCAAACAACACTACCATATCAGTCTGAATGATATAACAACGTTATTTGGCTATGCTGGTCTGACCGACATGGGTAGAACAAAACTGTCAAGCCCGCTATGGGTGCGTGACAATATTATTTTGCCATGCCAAGCAAGCTGACGTGACCAAAAAATTCATATTTTGAAAATAATTTTTTAGAAGGGTTTATTTTAAGACAAAAAAAATAAAAAGTTCAAAAAAATCTTGTATGGTTCGATTTGGCATTTTGTTGGGTTTAGGATTGATATTAAGTTACTACCTCCGTTTCATATTTAAGTTGTTTGAATTTTTTATGTGTCAAAATTCTTTAGCTTTAACTAAGTTTATAAAAAAATATAACAATATTTTTAACATAAAACAAATAAAATATCAAAATATATTCAATGTTAGATTTAATAAAATTAATTTTGTGTTTTAAATGTTGCTATACTTTTTTTTAAACTTGGTCAAATTTTCATGAAATTTGACTTTAAAAGTCAAAGCAACTTATATAATATGAAATGGAGGGAGTACTTATCTTGGATTTATTTTTGCCTTCTTTCTTTTTGTTTCAATTAGAAGATGGAGAGAGGTGATCATGGGATAAAATAATTTGAGGCTTCAAGCACCTAAGGGCATGATCAGGGTTTTCACAGTGCACACACATGTCATTCAGCCTCAAGCTTCCACGTTAAAGATTCCCTGCCACCTAGGTCTCTCCCGTTACCAGGTGAAGTACTCGGAGCCAAAATGAGCCACTCGTTCTTCGTCAGAAATCGTCAGAGATTAGCTAGGCGGGGTGAAGAACGGCTCACGCAGCGCGTTGGGAGAGGCGTAGCCCCGTGCACCCGCACAGAGTAGCAACCAGGGGAGAAGGGCCACCGGACGGGGGAAGGAGATGAGGGCCGGAGAAGGGAGGAGAAAGCCTCGCCGTCAACCGTCCGCCTGTCGCTGAGGCCCGTCAGATCCATGCCGCCGGAGAGGAGCTCAAGGTTGTCCACCACCAGATCCACGCCGCTGAGCTCTCCACCGTCCTGCTCCACGCCACCGAGCTCCGCGCCACCCCGCTCCACGCCGCCGAGCTCCGCACCACCCCGTTCCACGCCGCCGAGCTCCGCGCCACCCCCGCTCCAAGCCACCGAGCTGGCTGGGGTGCGGAGAAGATGCCGGAGAGCTCGGTGGCTCCACCCCCGCCTCTGCCTCCTCCGTCGCCGCGTCCCCGGCCTCTTGACCGCTGCCGCGACGTGAGGAGAGGAGAGAGGAAGCCGCGATGTAGGAGGAGTACCGACCATGGAAGGAGAAGGGGGGAGTCGGCGCTCCCGCGCCGCCAAGTTCCCACCGTCCCCAACTCCGTCGCCGAGCTCCCTCCGTCCGCCGCGCTCCACGCCGCTGACTTCGCCGTCTCCCGCTCGGAATCCCCCTTGCTCCGCGCCGTCGACCTCGTCGTCCGCCGACGAGGGTGGTGCGCCGAGCAGTGAGTGGATCAGGTCGGCGATGGAGAACTTGAGGGAGGGCCGGAGGGGATAAGGGAGAGAGAGGGGGTGGGGGAAGGGGGAGGGATGGGATTTGATTTTTTTTTTCTGGGTTTTAGGGTTCTTGGTATAAATTTTGGGCCTTCACATAAATTTTTAAAATATGAGAACTGGAGCAAAAAGTTACAGTCTGAAATATAAAATCAAAGTCACTCTTAGAGCCACTTACACTGTGAAACGTAAATTTTGGATCCGTAGCCTCAACCTACGTGACACCCTGAGGCTTCTCAAATGGGTAGGACGTACTATGAGTGCCCTCAGGAGACTTTCTCAGGCTGAAGCTCAGCCCGAACAACAAGAAGACCACTACCGCCACACTGCATGGTGGTCTCAATTGGGGCCCACAAATTCGATATTCTTGTTGCTGAGAATGTGCAAACCGAAGATAAGCGTTCGTACAGTGCGTCTCTCGAGCGTCTCCTCGCCGCTCGTGTCTCTCCCTCTGAGTCAGGCTCCTGGATCCTTTGCAGGATGCGAGGAGTTTTGCAAAGCTTCTCTCTAAGCCGAGCTGGACCTGCAGCTCCTACGTGGTGAGTTAGGGCTCCTCGCCAAGTAGATGCACTGTGTATGCCCTAAGAAAACAAATAGCTTTAGCATCGTACTTATAACCTGGTGTGGCGCAACGGCCTTATTTGAGTGTCCAAGAGACTGAAACTGGGAAAACACACAGGCAATACCGCCAACTTCTGAACCGTTCCCACACGGTTGTCTCAAGTAGTACCACTCTTCGGCATCAAAAGTGTGTTTTTCTATTTGCCTTTATCCTCTCGCAAGTTTGCAACACATGCGTTACTTGGACTGAATCAAAAAATCTACTGTAGTATGTACGGATTACAGGTCGGGTTCTTAAGTGATCATAGACGGTCGACGCCAAACAATCACAGCAACCGAAGTGCTCAAGGCGACTCGCACAAGAGTGCATCTGTATATAGGAATAAGTTTACTTTTAACTCTCTCAATTTATCATCGAGTTTAAAATTCGTTTTTAAATTAAAATACCAGATATAATGTATCTCTTAACTTTTAAAACCATTACAAATAAGGTCCCAAAACGTTTTAGACTGTGATTTCAGTTGATGTGACGTCTATATGAATGATTTGACTTGATTTTTATCTCACGTGACGTTAACATAACATTAGAAACCAGATTAAAAAATTAAAAATTAAAATAAAATATGTGATCCATATAGAAGAAAAAAAAATATAAAAAATATATTGAGACCCACGTATCGGAATCCCACCTACTTCCCCTCATCCCTTCTCTCTCTCCTCCTTTCCTTCGCTCCCATGGAAGGCAGCAGCGGCGGGAGGTGCCCGGCGAGGAGGGAGCCCCGGCGTTCCACGACGACGGAGGAGAGGACGGAGGCGAGGATCCGGCGAGCTCGAGCTCTCCATCCCGTCGGCAGTAAGGTGGCTGTGGCGGGAGGCGACCAGGAGCCATCCCGCCATCGAGCCAGTGGAGGTCGGAGAGGAGGGACGACCAGGAGTGCGGCGTGCCGGGGGCCTTAAGAGTTGAGCGGGCGAGCGTCCAGGGGCAGCCGAGGAGGCGGAGGACGGAGAGGAGCTCGTTCTCGAAGGCCGCGTCATGGAACGGGGAACCCAGTGAGGTCGAGGAGGTGGCGGAACGCGGGGACGATGTCGGGAACGGGAGCGGGAGTGGCGGGGGGGGGGGGGGGGGGGGGGGGGGGGGGGGGGGGGGGGGGGGGGGGGGGGGGGGGGCGCGGCCCCCCGCCGCCCCCGCCGGCCTCCGCCCCGGCTGCCGAACACTGGAGCGGAGCTTCGAGTCGGAGAACAAGCTGGAGCCGGAGCAGAAGGCGCAGCTGGCGCGGCCGTTGGGGCTGCAGCCGCAGCAGGTGGCCATCTGGTTCCAGAACCACTCCGCTAGGTGGAAGACGAAGCAGCTCGAGAAGGACTTCGACGCTCTCCGCCGCCAGCTCGAAGTCGCCCGAGCCGACAACGACTCCTCTCCCTCAACTCCAAGCTCCACGCCGAAATATATACAACTCCTTCATGCTCATGCACGCCCGCATTGATCGATGGATGGATCTCCATGGATGCATGAAATGGATCTCCAAGGATGCTGATCGATCCATGTGGGTTTCAGTACGTGGTGCCTGTCGCTACGCGGAAAGTGTTCGTCCGTGTCAGGATCGGTGTCCATGTTTTTGCTGCCTGTCTCTGTCCCTGATGTGTCGCGGCATGGTTGCTGCCATTGCCAACGTGTATGCAGCTTCGTCGCGAGAGCACTCATGGCGTCTCTTTGATTGATTCTTCATTAGATCGTGGCGCTGTGTCAGGAAATCCCAACGAATCGGTGAGCTGAAACACACACGTACACTCGATCGAACACCTTACGAGCGAACTGTAGCCGATCCGAAAAAACCGGAAAAACAGAGCAACAAGCGTTTTGGTGCTGCGTAATCCTGACTGCAGCTTTTCTGTTTTTCTTCTCCTTATTTATAGCAAAACGAAGATGCAATCCAGCTCTGGAACCGGCCCACGCCGCGAATTGTTCGCGTCCATCCCCACGGGATCTCGACGTGCGCATGTCCCTCGCTGATCTCGGCCACGCGCAGCTATTCCAGCGCCATGACCCCTACGCGCGCGGCGTCCACAAACCGGAGCTCACGCGCATGCAATGCAACAAGAAAAAAAACGGAAAGAATGCAAACTAAAAAACATAAAGCACAAGGTTTATATCTAACAAATCTCCCCCTAAACCTTGCGCGGTGTTTGAATTTCGATGAGGCCAATTTGGGAACGTAGCTCCATGAACCTGTCCCTCCCGAGTGACTTCGTCAGGATGTCCGCCAGCTGCTCGTTGGTGCCGATGTACTCGACCTTCACCCTGCCCTCCTCAATGCATTCTCTGATGTAGTGATATCTTGTGTCAATATGCTTGCTGCGATCGTGGAAGACAGGGTTTTTGCTGAGCATGATGGCAGATTGGTTGTCAATCTTCAATGTGACGGCGTCTGCCTCCTCTCCCTGGAGTTCAGCAAGGAGACGCGCCAGCCACACACCCTGGCAAGCCGCCGTTGTCGCCGCTATGTATTTAGCCTCGCAGGACGACAAGGCCACAACTTTCTGCTTTTGCGACTGCCAGGTGATTAAGTTCTCGCCGAGGAAGAAGAAGACACCGGAGGTGCTCTTGCGGGTGTCGACGTCGCCGGCGAGGTCGCTGTCGTTATAGCCGACGAGACGAGCAGCTTCCTTCTTCCTCTTGTAGCAGCAGCCGTAGTTGATGGTGCCGGCGATATAACGCAGCACGCGCTTCACGGCCGCCAAGTGTTCGACAGTGGGCTTCTCCATGAATCTGCTCACGTAGCCCACTGCATATGCCAAGTTCGACCTTGAATTCACCAGGTAACGCAATGATCCCACGATTCGGCGATAATCCGTGGCATCAACCGAAGGAGCAGTACTTGATTTGCTCAACTTCAGTCGCGTCTCCATGGGGGTAAAGCTCGGATTACTGCCGGTCATGCCAGCCACCCTGAGTATCTTCTGTGCATAGGTGCTCTGGCACACCGTGATCCCCTCTTCAGTTTGATTCACCTCCAGGACGAGATAACACTTCAGCAGCCCGAGATCGCTCATCTGAAAAGTGTTCTTCATCTCCTCCTTGAACTGCTTGAGTTCGCCGGTGTTGCCGCCCGTGATGATGAGATCGTCGACGTACACACCGACCACCAGACGTTGCTCCCCCGTGCCACGCATGTACACGGCATGCTCGGAATTACTCCGGTGAAAACCGAGCGCCAGCAGTGACGCGTCCAGCTTGGAATACCAAGCACGCGGTGCTTGTCGGAGCCCGTAGAGTGCCTTGTCGAGGCGCAGTACCTTGTGCTCCTGCCCGTCGACGACAAATCCTGGCGGTTGCACAACGTAGACTTCCTCCAAGAGCTCACCATTCAAGAATGCCGACTTGACGTCCATGTGGTGCACGGTCCAGCCTTCGCACGCCGCATGTGCCAGCAGCAAGCGCACGGACTCGAGCCGCGCCACCGGCGCGAACACCTCATCGAAATCGATCCCCTGCCGCTGCACGTAGCCTTTTGCGACGAGACGGGCTTTGTACTTGGTGATGTTGCCGGTGGCGTCTTTCTTGATCTTGTAGACCCACTTGAGCCCAATCGGGCGCTGTCTTGGTGGTGGATCAACCAGCCGCCAAGTCTTGTTTGCCTCAATTGAGTTCATCTCTTCGATCATCGCCTGTCGCCAGCAGTTGTGCTGCTCTGCTTCGGCAAACGACGCCGACTCCTCTGCTGTCACCGCGAACAGTTCCTCGCTGAGTTCACGTGCAGCCTGTCCCGGTGGCGTTGCCGGGCCGAGTACGTCGTCGATCCGACGGTAGCGTAGCGGAGCATCGTCATGATCGGCGTCGAGATCATCCTCCCCGGCAGGCGGGGGTGAGACAAAATCCACCGGCGGTTCTTCGACCGCAGGCGAGCTTGGAGGTGGCGCCGAGTCTGGTGCGGGCGTGCGCGGCGAGGTCGGAGCTCCCCTGGGGTTCGCGCCGATTGACGCCGAGGGCGTCGTTGCTGGGTGGTACACCGTGGTGTACTCAACGGTGAAGTCGGAGTCGACGTCGGTGGCCGCCTCACCATCCCAATTCCACTGCGCCTCCTCATCGAACACCACGTCCCGCGAGACGTGTACTCGCCGCGTTGCCGGGTCGTAGACTCGGTACGCCTTTGAGCCGGGCTCGTAGCCGACGAAAATCATCGGCCGACTCCTATCATCGAGCTTCTTCGTCGGCACGGTCACCTTCACGTGCGCCACACACCCAAACGTGCGCAGGTGATGCACGGCCGGCGTGACTCCATTCCAGAGCTCATACGACGTCTTGTCGTCAACGCTCTTGGACGAACACCTGTTGAGCAAGTAAACAGCGGTGTTCACAGCCTCCCCCTAGAACATACCTGGCAGCCCTTTGGCTTTCAGCATGCTTCGCGTCGTGCCCACCACCGTTTGGTTCCGGCGCTCGACGACGCCGTTTTGTTGCGGCGAGTACGGAGCCGTCAACTCGCGTCGCAGCCCGAGCTCGGCGCAGTACTCGGTGAAGTGCCCGACCGTGAACTCGCCTCCACGATCAGTGCGGAGAGCCCGGAGCTTGCGGCCGCTCTTGCGCTCGGCAGCCGCCTGAATACGCTTGATGGCGCCCGGCGCGGCGCCCTTGGTGGCGAGGAGCATGAGCCACATGTAGCGGCTGTAGTCGTCCACCAGCAAGAGGAAATAGCGATTTTCGCTTGGCGTCGCCGGCATGACCGGCCCACATAGATCACCATGCAACAGGGCGAGGGGCTCGGTAGCGCGGTGAAGCGCTTGCTGGGGAAACGGGGCTCGCCGTTGCTTCCCGGCGAGACAAGCTTCGCACACCTGCTCAACCTACGACAAAATGGGCAACCCACGTACCAGTGCTTCTCTGCCCATCTTGCGCAGTGCGGTGAAGTTAACGTGCCCGAACCGAGCGTGCCAGCGCCAGGCATCCTCTCCCGCGTGAGCCATCAGACGGGCCGGCCGTGCGAGATTGGTGTCGAGCATGTAGAGCCGGCCTGGAGTGCGCGTTATGCGGGCGAGCAGTCGGCATTGCTCATCCCACACACACATCACGCCGTCTTTGACTAGCACCTTGAAGCCGGTTTCGTCCAGCTGGCCGACGCTGATGATGTTGGCTGCAAGGCGCGGGAGATAGTAGGTGTTGTGAAGCATGCGATGCTCGCCATTTTTGCAGGTGAACAGGATGGTTCCACGCCCTCCGATGCGGCCCGAGCGAGCCGTCTCCGAGCCGGACATTTCCGGTGACATTAGTGTCGATGTCGGAGAACGCCGCCCTCAAGCCGGTCATGTGGTTCGACGCGCCGGTGTCGAGGATTCAGTGCTTGTTGTCGTGGTCGATGGCGTCGTCCAGCGCGGCGAACACCCTCTGCTCAACCAGTTCGACGACGTCCGGGTGAGGCTGCGGCGCGGGCGGTGACGGCGTCGCACACGGCGCGCCCGTCTCCTCCACCATATCAGTGCAGCCGCCTGTCATGAGCATGAGCGTGGGCTCATCCTCCTCCTGAGCGACATGAGCCTGCTCCAGCTTGGGTTTGCTCCTGCAATCTTTGGCCCAATGGCCAAGTTTCCCAGAATTACGGCACTTGTCCGTCTTGCGCGCCGGGCTCGGGTTGTCGCCACCACCGCCACCATTGCGCCCTTGCCCGCCGCGGCGCTTGCCACGGCCATAGCCTCCGCCATTGCCCTTCTTCGCCTCCTGCTCCTTCTTCTTGTGACGGTCAAGCCACTCCTCCTCAGTGAGGTAGAGTTTGTCGCTGCTGCCACCTGGTGAAATCGAGGACGACGACTGGCCGGAGTCCTCAGCCGCCTTGAGGCGTCTGGTGACCTCCTCCAGGGACAAAGTGGAGATGTCGAGCAATGTCTCAATGGAAAGAACGAATTGGGAGAACCTGGGCCGTGCGACACGAAGGTACTTCTCGACCACCTTGTTGTCCGGCTCGGGGTCGCCCAACGTGGACAGCTGCGTGACGATGGTGTTGAGTCTCATGGCGAAGTCCTCGACCGACTCCCCGTCGCGGAACGCGAGAGCCTCATACTCGGAGCGCAGCTTTTGTGCACTCACCTTGCGAATGCGGTCGTTGCCGACGCGCATCATCTTGATGCAGTCCCATGCCGCCCTCGCTGTCTCCTTGGTCACCAGCGTCGAGATCATCTTGACGGGGACAACGCTGCAAATGGCGTCCAACGCCATCCGGTCTTCATGAAGTTCCACCGCTATCCCTCCCGGATCGATGGCACCCCACAAGCATTGAGCTTGCAGTTTGATCTTCATCAATAAGGACCACTCATTGTAGTTCGTCTTCGTGAGCACGGGGTAGTTCGTCGCGCCTCCCGCCTCCTTGACCACGCGGTGTATTACCAGCCCGCGGTCGTTCCCGCCGCTGCCCGAGACGCGGCCGCCGGAACCGAGTGGAGTGCGCTCCGTCGGGGACGACGAGCGACGGCGAGGCATGAGTGCAACCTCGAGAGCACGATCGCGTGTCCACGTTTGGAACCTGGCTCTTATACCAATTGTCAGGAAATCCCAACGAATCGGTGAGCTGAAACACACACGAACACTCGATCAAACACCTTACGAGCGAACTGTAGCCGATCCGAAAAAGCCGAAAAAACAGAGCAACAAGCGTTTTGGTGCTGCGTAATCCTGACTGCAGCTTTTCTGTTTTTCTTCTCCTTATTTATAGCAAAACGAAGATGCGATCCAGCTCTGGAACCGGCCCACGCCGCGAATTGTTCGCGTCCATCCCCACGGGATCTCGACGTGCGCATGTCCCTCGCTGATCTCGGCCACGCGCAGCTATTCCAGCGCCATGACCCCTACGCGCGCGGCGTCCACAAACCGGAGCTCACGCGCATGCAATGCAACAAGAAAAAAAACGGAAAGAATGCAAACTAAAAAACATAAAGCACAAGGTTTATATCTAACACACTGAAGGGGGGAGCGGCGACAGGGGAAGGAGGAGGGAGCAGGGCCGACAGGTGCGGCGCGGGGGTCGCCGACTGCGCGTCGCTGATCCGCCTTTGGCTCGCCGACTCCTCACCTCTGTCCTCTCCTCCTCCACCGCGGAACGGCGGGNNNNCCCCCCCCCGCCGCTGCCGCCTTCCTTGCCAGCCGCCATTGCCGCTGACTCCCCATTGGGAGCGAAGGAAAGGAGGGGGAGAGGGGGTGAGGTGGAGGAAAAATGTGGGTTCCACTATATTTTTATCTTTTTATTTGACTCAAATATGGACCCATATATTTTACTTTAATTTTTATTTTTTTAATCTTGTTTCTAATGTTACATCAACGTCACTTGAGATAAGAAAAACCATCCACGTAGACGTCACGTCAGTTGAAATCGTCATCCAAACCGTTTTGGGAATAGTGGTTTTAAGAGTCAAGGGTTGCGTTGTAACTGATATTTCGGTTCAGGGATAAATTTTAGACTCAGAGACAAATTGAGAGACTGAAAGTGAACTTATTCCAACAGGGGGCGCTCGGCCCATTTGCGCTCAGCCCAGCCGAGTGCAGTACGGCCCTTCCACACGCGCACAAAGCGTTTCGTCTCTCCCGACGTGCGATACCCCTGTTATTTTGTGCCACGTGTCGGAAAAACAAAGAGAGCGTTTGAACCAATCAGATGAATGTGGACTAGGCTCAATGAATATTATTCTGTGTAAATATTTTACAGCACCTAAACTGTAGGGCTGAATTTTCGTCAGTATTCTAATGGCAAGTAATAGACATAGTGACATACCACATATTAACAATTGAAAAGCCAATCCCAAAATAAAACAAGAATGAGCCACGTCATCCAACGAATAATAGCCGTCGGATTAACAAGCAGACAAAATAGGAAAATGAATCTCAACCATCCAATAAAAAAAGGGTGTTCTAGAGCTTTTCGGGGAAAGAGAGATAGAAAGCAAAGAAAAAAAAAAGAAGCAACCGGAAAGTCAGATAAAAGAGAAAAAAATATAATAGACAAAAAGAGAGATAGGGAGCCATATTATGTAGAATGGAATAATTATTGTTATTGGTAATACTAACAGGGTATTGCTAAGTATAATATCCAATAACCATGCAACAATTCAAAATGAGAGTAAAAATATTAAATTTAAAACAAGACCATAGGAATATGTGAAATTGTTTGAATTCAAATTGTTGGAGGCATGTCATGAGAACCTTCGGTTGAACTTGCTGAAACAATATTGTCGAATGCCGAAGATGGGCAAGGAACAGCGAAGGTGAACCATGTGTGGCAAAGCCCAGCCAACATGAGCCAAAGCCCGTTCATCATATGACGAAGCCGATTCGGCAGGATGAAACATCCGCTCAAGAAAACCCAATAAGCAGCCCAGGAGGAGGCTTTTAGGGCCCATGGGCCGATAGGTTGGGCCAAAAGACTACCGTTACCTTGTAAACGTCCCTATCACAAGGACGGTTATATAAATTCACTAGCATACAACAATCTTAGGGTTGTAAACCTAAGGCTGTAAACCTATAAATAGACCCCAAGGGGTAAACAATAAGAGATCCAATTTTTGATAGATTAATATATTTCCCATTTACATTTTTCACATAATTGAGTGAATCCTATCCTTCAGTACAAATGTTTGTCAATCTACAATAGACAACAAATAATTAGTAACCAGTATAGTACTATCTTATATGCAAAATTAAATATACTAAAATAAATAACACTAATAACAAAAGTAAGTTGAGTGCAAAAATATGATCAAATTGAAAGGGACTATATTATTCAATCACCTAACAAATAATTAGTAACCAGTATAGTACTATCTTATATGCAAAATTAAATATACTAAAATAAATAACACTAATAACAAAAATAAGTTGAGTGCAAAAATATGATCGAATTGAAAGGGACTATATCCAAAACTTCCTATTTTAAGATAGTTCGTGCAACTTTTAAAAAACATACATTAAAAATATATATAAGCTGATTAATTATGACATGTTACAAATTCAATATAGACAAACTTTATGGTCGCGCAAATGCCATGTATGTTAAAACCTATATGTATCTATCCAAATGATATGATATTACAGATAGAAACATAGGTCATAGTTGTGCGAGTACGTCACTTAATTTACTACTATAATGATTTTTTTTAAAAAAAGGCTATGTATTTTATACATTTTTCACAACAAATTCATCAAGTTCATGATATCATTAATACATTTTACACAACATATGTAATAGAATAGTCATAGTTGCGTGAATGTGTGACTTCACACTAGTATGATAGAATGGAGATTTTTTCCTTTCAAAAAATGCTACAAAATATGTTGACTTGCAAGTGTCATATGTTCTTAAAAAATGTACCCCTAGATAACACCAATCTCAGAAAAACAAAATGATGACTTATATCACAATTGTAGAATGTGAAAACCATATGACAAGCTCGATCGAATTCATTAACTTGACATATCTGTGCTCAAACGGAAGTGCTAACATAGTACTACCTCCGTCCCAAAATACTTGTCGTTCTAGGTTATTTAGCATGTATTAAGGTTTAAAAAAAAGACTAAAGTACCCCTTATTAAATAATGTATAGTTAGATGTGGGATGGTGGTTGGGGATAGAATGAGAAGAAATTTGAATTGAAAGTGCTTGATGTGACAAGTAATACTTCAAAGTGACAACTATTTTGGGACAACTTTTGAATGCTAGAAAGACAAGTATTGTGGGACGGAGGAAGTATGGCAAGGAATAGACAGCGAGTGTTATCACCAGTAGCAGGGACTATCAACAGCGAGGATTGTCAGTACTATCAGAACTAGGGGTGAGAATAAGTGGCAAGGAATAGATAGCGAGTGGACAAGTTTCACAAGTAGCAGGGCCTATCGACAGGGAGAATCATCGGTATTAGAACTTGGTATCGAAATGAGCCGGCAGCACTGGAGCTAGGAAACCTGAAACAAAGTAAGAATTTGCCAACTTCCGGGCATTGGTCAAAAGATCATCATGCTGAGTCCACATCTCTAGGGTGCATTTACGGAACGCTTCTTCCTTTGCGGGTTTTGAAACAAAAGCCCTCCGCATGTAGATGGTCTTTCGCCATTTGCCAATCTAGAAGGCAAATATACAAAAGATAACTTAGAAAAAACAGAATTTATATGGAACAAATAGCTATGTTAAGATTTGGACGAAGCACTATATGACATGTAGACTTTGAAGCTATAATTCAGTATAACCTATGGTACACTTCCAATTAACATTTACCTGCGCATTACATTTCCATTTCTCGTTTACCTGCGCACAAAGTTCCATACCAAGTTTGGTCTACAGCTAATTCACCCAACCACATACAGTACAAGTTTAATTTCAAGCTAATTCACCAAATAACTTCTAATAAATCCCATTGCATCTAATTCAGTCAACAACAGCTTAGACTGGTTTCAAACAACAAGGACATACCTCATTCAGTTTGCGGGTGAGAAAGATGTTGAGAGAATCCAGCTTCACATTTCCAGTTACTTCTGGTGCAGAAAACACGTACTGTTCATTGAACTACCATAGAAACAAAACAATATACAAAGTTACAACAAACCCCATTGAACTATCATGTTCACAATAAACATGCACATATTAACTAACAGTGGGTTTGACAATGAAAACAATATACAAAGTTACAACAAATCCAGTGCAGTGTTGTCAAAGAAATGGGAAAAAAACAAAACATCGCATAGTTGTTTCTGCTTTATAAAAGATAACTGTTTCTACTATATAAGATAACTGTTTCTACTTTAGAAGATAGTTTGGACAACACAAAGCACAAACAATTTCATAGCATGCAACATTCTACCTTGCAAGATAGTCAACAACTAATCCTTCAACAAGAGATGCCAAAATACAAGTTCTGAAGCAAATTGGTAGGCTGAAGCGTGCAGAGACAATTTTGATATGGCCCAAGAAGATAAATTTAATTTTATATAAAGGTATCAGGAAGTCAATGTAAAGCCTTCATGTCTGACAAGGCAAGGTAGTAAAGACTAAATTGCGAACAAATCTATGTAAATTCCATAGTCCAGGAGATAAATGTGCACACAGAGTACACACACTACTTAGTACAAGCTTTATTAGGCAAGAAGGAAAACTTCTAGTAGATACCTAATCAGAAATAAGATCTAAAAGAAATTATCAAGGATTAGAAAATGTGGAGATTATGGGTACCGGATACCCTCACGACTAGCTTATCCGACTTACCATAGGGGATAGGTTAGGACTCATGATTATGTAAACTGGCTTATGACTTGGGTATTACGTTACCATTGTAATAAGGTAACGGCACATAGTCTATAGTTGATAAGATTGAGGAGTCCAACATAGAGTATGATAGGGTCTCTGACTTGTAAGCCTACCCTCCAAGACTATATAAGGAGAGTAGGGCGTCCCTTGAGGGATAGACGACTACAGAGAAAAACATAGCAAGAGCATACGAGACAACCGAGATCAAGAGATCGTGAGATTAATAAACCACTCGGCGAATCAAATCCCCGAAACAGGAGTAGGGTATTACCTCTTGAAGAGAGGGCCTGAACCTGTCTAATTCCTGTTGCATACTAACCCATTGTGTTTGGCGCCCCCCCAGATTGTTATTGCCGAAACTAAGTTTCGACAGTTGGCGCACCAGGTAGGGGCCCAGCGTCAAGTTCTTCCTCAACATCTCGCCGACGAGCGCAATGGGATCTCCATCAGGCTTCGCCGACTTCGTCTTCGCCCCTGGGCAGGCGCTTCGCTTCGGCGGACTCGACTTTATCATTGACAAATTCAGTAAGCTTTCTCTTCTCGACTCGGATTTGAACCAGTCGGGAAGGGAAAATTCCTTGGCGCCGCTCGGGTTACCGGATGACGCTAAAATCTACCATAACCTCCTATCTTCTGAGTTGGATCCGATCCACTCGGGAGAATCTTCTTCATCGTCTACGTGCCGTCCCCCGGCCGCGAGGGAGGTCGCGGTCATACTCGAACGACTCGGGTCGTACTCATGTACGGACCTTGATGAACATTTAAGCTCCACCGACTTCGATGACCTCTATGACATCTCCACGGATGAAATCAACAGCTACGACGCAGACAGAGACTACTACGATCTGGACCTTCTCAACGTTCTCATGGCCGAAGTAGCCGAGACCGACTCGGCCGTGGCCCGGAGGATTGCGGAAGAGGAACGAGCTAAGCTTGAGCAAGAGTGCAAGCGCGTGGAGGAGGAGAACAAGCGCAAGGAGGAGGAGGAGCTCAAGAAAAAACAAGAAGCCGACAAGAAGAAATGGGACCTGAGGGCGACTGTGTGGTCCGCCCGCGAGGCCATATTGCAGACGCGAGTCAACAACGCCAACATCTTCCAAACACCTCAACAGAACGCCGTCGCTGCCCTCACCCTCATCGACACCGTCATCAAAGCGGCGCCGGCTGCGATGACACCACTCTTAGACAAGATCAAGACCATCATCGCAGCTACGGCCAATGGCCCTCCCTCCAGCTCCGCACGAAGGCTGACCGAGTCCATTGCTGAAACGCCCGATAGGAGCCGCTTGCCGCCGCTACGACCCAAAGATTATAAGAGACCTGAGCAAAGCAAGACACCCATCAAGTCAAAAGACCCCCGCCGCAACGCAGTATGGAGGCAACGAGAACAAACGGCCGACTCTCACGAGAGAGGACACAGCCGACCACCCGTCCACAACCGGAATCGTCGCAGTTACAACTCCAACTACCAAAGCAGCCCGTGAAGGCCCCCGCCGAGTGATCTGTGGGAGGTACTCGACCGACGCTACCGGGAACATGAACGGCGCTCTTCTGAAGACAGAAGGAGATCACCCGACGACTACGACGATGGAGTGCCCGCGTTCACTCGGGACTTGCGTCGAGTGGACTGGCCGAGTGGTTTTAAGCCTGCCGGGATTGACAAGTATGACGGTAAGACTGACCCCGAGTCATGGCTAACTGTGTATACCCTCGCCATGCACGCAGCAGGAGGAGACAGCAAGGCTATGGCCAATTACCTGCCCGTCGCTCTCGCCGACTCAGCCAGGAACTGGCTCACGAGTTTGCCAAGAAGCTCGATTGACTCGTGGAGTGAGCTTCGGGACCACTTCATCGCCAACTTGCAGGGCACTTTCGAAAGGCCCGGAACCCACTTTGATCTCTACAATGTCATCCAGAAGCCAGACGAGTCGTTAAAGGATTACATCCGGCGCTTTTCAGAGAAGCATAACAAGATCCCCAACATCACCGACGACGTCATTATAGCCGCGTTCCAGAAAGGCGTCCGCGATGAGTTGCTTATTGGCAAGTTTGGGCGCAAGCCACCGAAGATGGTCAAGCAAATGTTCGAGACAGCGAACTCCTACGCCAAATCTGATGATGCAATCAAAGCCTCGCGACAAGACCGACATGACAAGAGGGACTATAGGCCATCCGGAAGCAGCTGGCGTCCTAAGGACAACGACAACAACAACAACGACCAAAAGGATCGTAAGCGTGAGCCCGAGGATCTGGTCGCCACGACATCGAACTACCAACAACAGCGTCCCCGAGTCGCCACCTACGATAAGATCATGAACGCTCAGTGCACGCACCATCCCAATCACAAGCACGCGGCCAAGGATTGCTTCATCTACAAACAGTTCGCTGAGCAGTATGCAGCGCAGCTACGACAAAAGCCGGCTGATGAAGCCGGTCCGTCGGGAACCAAGAGGAACGACCCGGCAAGCGGCTCAGAGCCCTTCCAAGACCCCGTGGGCGATCTAAACCACATCTTTGGGGGACCGCAGGCGTACGAGTCCAAGAGGAAGCAAAAGCTAACCGATAGAGAAGTCAACGTTGCACAACCCGAGGTCCCGCATTATCTACGATGGTCTGAGGTGGCTATCACGTTTAACCGCTCGGATCACCCTGACCAAGTGGTTCACCCGGGCCGGTATCCCCTGGTACTAGACCCGGTGGTTCGTAATATCAAACTCAAGCACGTCCTCATCGATGGCGGCAGCGCCCTCAACATCCTATTCGCCAAGACGCTGGACGAGATGCAGATTGCAAGATCAGAATTGAAGCCGAGTTCAGCCTCTATCGGTGACATGGGACCGGGGGTATCATGACTAGAGGCTTGAGTGGCCGCAGTCACCCACGTGACCCGACCCCCCCGGGGGGGTCGGGCCCGAGGGTGACGTGGCCACCCCTCCCTCTGTCTCCCCGAGGGGTCGGGCCGCTCCCATTTCGGCCCCGAGGGCCGGGGCGCCCCGACCCCCTGTGATTTTGGCGCCACGTGTGTGGGTTAGGTGAGCACAGCAGGCTCACCTAACCGCATTTATGGCGGATCAGACGAGCGCGTCATGCCGCATTTAATGCGGCGCAGCGCACGCTTATCCGGTCCGTGACCGGTCGCGTTGAGTGGCCGGTCACAGACTGGTCAGATCGCGGGTTAGGTGGCGACAGGCGGCCTGCGGCTCGCCTCGCCCCATCCCGTCAGTATGATGAGAGCCTCCTGGCTCTCGTCCCTAACCGGAGCCAGCGTGCCAACTCCTGCAGTTGGTACGTCAGCCCCGGTCAGATCCATTCCAGACTTCAGCGCAAGCATGGCAAGGAAGTCGCTTGCCATTTAATGAAGTTTGAAACGGGCGTCCACCGGGAGAGCTGGCTAGCTGGGCAAGAGGCATGTACCGTGTCTGTCAGAGGTCACTTCCGGCAGTAGACTAGCCCTGATTGTAAAAAGAATGTTTTCTTTCTTAGGCAGCTCGTGGCCCATGTGGTAGCCCCTTGCCATATGAAAGGAGGCCCAGGCCTAGGAAAGGAAAGGGGGAGATCGAACTCCGGCCGATACGCTCGAGAGACCGAACTCTCTTTGTATTGTTGGAGACTCTCAGATCCACCAGAACACAGGAGTAGGGTGTTACGCTTCTCAGCGGCCCGAACCTGTCTACGTCGCCCGTGTTTTGTGCGTTTCCTCTCTTGCTGACGTTCCTCAGATCGAGGGCGAAGAACCTCACCTAGCGCCCCCGGCCGAACTGGCAAAGGGGGGCCCGCACGGTCTCCCGGTGAGGAGCTCCACGCTCCGTCAGCCTCCTTTCATGGAGTCATCCTGGGGCTGTCATCTACGCCACTTGGGCACATCACCCTCCCAGTCACCTTCGGAGTTCGGGAGAACTTCCGGACGGAAAACATTACTTTTGAGGTTGCCGACTTCGAAGCGGCCTACCACGCAATCATCGGAAGACTTGCGCTCGCTAAGTTCATGGCGGTACCACACTATACCTACCTCATCATGAAGATGTCCGGGCCCCACGGAGTTATCACCCTGCGCAGCGATTTCAAGCAAGCCTTCACCTGCGATAGAGAAAGCTGCGATATGGCCCAAACTCGTGAGAGATTACGCGGCCAACAAGAAGTCCGACTGGCCGCATCGACGTCTGGAGAAGGAGAAGTCCCTGCGAAGAAGATAGCCAAGTCGGGAGAAGGCGACGCCAAGACAAAGAAAATCCCCCTTGACCCATCTGATCCTTCTAAAACTGCTGTAATAGGCATGGAGCTAGATCCCAAATAGGAAAGCGTGCTCGTCACCTTCCTCCAGAATAATAAAGATATTTTTGCTTGGAAACCGTCTGACATGTCGGGTATTCCTAGGGAGGTGATCGAGCACTCTTTAAACGTCAAAGATGACGCTAAACCTATTAAACAATGACTACGCCGCTTCGCTCAAGATCGAAAAGATGTCATCAAAGAGGAACTCGCTAAGCTCTTAGCTGCCGGGTTTATCAAAGAGGTTTACCATCCCGACTGGCTAGCCAACCCGGTCCTAGTCCGGAAGAAGACAGGACAATGGCGCATGTGCGTGGATTACACCGATCTTAACAAGTGCTGCCCCAAGGATCCTTTTGGACTACCTCGTATCGACCAAGTCGTCGATTCAACGGCCGGTTGCGAGCTTCTAAGCTTTTTGGATTGTTACTCGGGTTACCATCAGATCAGTTTAAAGGAGTCCGACTACCTGAAGACATCATTCATCACCCCGTTTGGAGCCTATTGCTACGTCACGATGCCCTTCGGCCTGAAGAACACCAGAGCCACTTATCAGCGCATGATCCAGAGATGCCTTCAGACTCAGATCGGAAGAAACGTGGAAGCCTACGTCGATGATGTTGTCATCAAGACCAAACAAAAGGAAGACCTGATCGCCGACCTAGAAGAAACCTTCGCGAACATTCGGGCCTTCAGAATGAAGCTAAACCCGGAGAAGTGCACCTTCGGTGTGCCGTCAGGTAAACTGCTCGGTTTTATGGTGTCGCATCGCGGCATTGAGGCAAATCCAGAGAAAATCAACGCTATCCAGAGCATGAAGCCTCCGAGTACCCAGAAGGACGTCCAGAAGCTCGCTGGCTGCATGGCGGCATTAAGCCGATTCGTTTCAAGACTTGGCGAACGAGGTATGCCTTTTTTCAGGTTACTGAAGAAGACCGACGACTTCCAATGGACCCCTGAGGCCCAGAAAGCTTTTGAAGACTTCAAGGAGTTCCTCACGACACCACCCGTGTTGGCGTCACCGCACCCTCAAGAACCCCTGTTGCTCTACGTCTCCGCAACTCACCAGGTGGTCAGCACGGTTTTGGTCGTCGAGCGCGAGGAAGAAGGCCGAACTCAAAAGGTTCAACGGCCGATCTATTTTGTCAGTGAGGTGCTGGTATGAGCCAAAACCCGCTACCCTCAGGTACAAAAACTATTATGTGGAGTTCTAATCACTGCTAGCAAACTAGCCCATTATTTTCAGGGTCACTCGATCACCGTCGTCACGTCCTGTCCACTCAGCGATGTCATCCATAACCAGGAGGTTACTGGGCGCATCGCGAAGTGGGCTCTGGAGTTGATGCCACTGGATAAGGCGAGGACGTCTATAAAGTCTCAAGTCCTGGCGGATTTCGTAGCCGAGTGGACTGAACAACAAGAAGATGTATCTAGAGAGGATTTGCAGTACTGGACCATGCACTTTGACGGATCCAAAAGAGTCATCGGCTTGGGAGCGGGAGTCATACTGATTTCCCCGACTGGGGAGAGGCTACGGTATGTCCTTCATATTCACTTCCCTGCCTCACACAATGTCGCCGAGTACGAAGCCCTGCTTCATGGACTGCGACTTGTTGTTTCACTCGGGATACGACGGATGATTGTGCGAGGAGATTCCCAGTTGGTGGTTAACCAGGTAATGAAGGACTGGTCTTGTTTAAATGAGACTATGGAGGCCTATCGATAGGAAGTTCGCAAGCTCGAAGACAAGTTTGATGGACTAGAGTTATCGCACGTCTTGAGACACAATAATGAAGCGGCAGATCAGTTGGCACAGTTTGGGTCCAAGCGCGAAGCAGCCCCGACTGACGTTTTCGTGGAGCACCTCTACGAGCGGACTGTGGCCAAGAAGTTAACCCCCGACGAAGAAGTAACAAACCAGGTCGCCATTCTTGACGCCGATTGGAGGACACCATTCATCAAGTTTTTGACTCAGCAGGAGCTGCCGGGTGACCGGGATGATGCGGAACGAGTCCGACGTCGCAGTCAAGGCTATGTTATGGTCGATTCAGAACTATACAAGAGAAGCCCCTCTGGAGTTTTGATGAGATGCGTCACGCCAGAGGAAGGACGACAATTATTGCAAGATATCCACTCGGGCATTTGCGGCAGCCACGCTGCGGCACGTACTCTAGTGGGCAAAGCTTACAGACAGGGATTCTTCTGGCTCACGGCGGTCTCCGATGCAGACAAGGTGGTTCGCACGTGCGAAGGTTGCCAGTTCTTCGCTCGGCAAAGCCATGTTCCAGCCCAAGACCTTTAAACAATTCCTCTATCATGGCCTTTCGCCGTATGGGGCTTGGACATGGTTGGTCCTTTCAAGAAGGCGCCAGGAGGATTCACGCATCTGTTCGTCACGATCGACAAGTTTTCCAAGTGGATCGAGGCTAAGCCAGTTGCTACGATAACTGCGGACAAGGCGCGAGATTTTATTCTAAACATCGTGCATCGGTTTGGCGTCCCGAAAAGAATTATAACTGACAATGGGACTCAATTCACTGGAGGCGTTTTTAAGGAGTTCTGTGAGGACTTCGGTATAAAGATTTGCTATGCATCAGTAGCGCACCCCAAGAGCAACGGACAAGTCGAACGCGCCAATGGTATGGTTCTCCAAGGTATCAAGGCCCGAGTGTTTGATAGACTACGACCGTATGCTGGAAGATGGGTTCAAGAGCTACCTTCGGTGCTATGGTCATTGCGGACTACACCCAGTTGGACTACCGGCCAATCTCCTTTCTTCTTGGTTTATGGAGCAGAAGTAATGTTGCCGAGTGAGATGGAGTACGAGTCTCTTCGAGTTCGCAGCTTCGACGACGAACGTTACGACCAAGACAGAGTTGATGACCTGACCCGACTAGAGGAAGCCCGCGAAGCCGCGTTGGTTCAGTCGGCAAGATATCTTCAAGGACTTCGCCGTTACCACAATCGCAACGTTCGATCACGAGCTTTCATCGTTAGAGACATGGTTCTACGCAAAATTCAAACTACAAAAGATTGTCACAAGTTATCTCCACTATGGGAAGGGCCCTACATAATTGCTGAGGTGACTCGGCCAGGAGCATATCGCTTGAAGCGCGAAGACGGGACCATGGTGGAGAACTCCTGGAATATTGAACACCTTCGTAGATATTATGCTTAAGCTTTTCTGATTTTAAGTTCTTCTCGACTGCCAATTTCAAGCAAGATGACTTCTTGAGTTGTCAGTCGGGGGCTATATATATATCAATAAAGCATGATTTTTCTTCTCATCATCAACAATTTGTTCTTATTTAGCTTATCATTGCTTAGTGTTTTGGTTCGAGTTCAATAGATAAGGACTGAGATTTTTTGATGACTTAATCAAGCCTAGGTTTGGTAATAGTCGGACGAAAATTCTTAAGAAATTATATATGAAGACTCGGATCAAGGCATTAACATAAATGAGCTAAATATTTACAAGTCAAAAATACAGCGAGTCATGTACATCAAGACAAGTCAGCTACTCCTGGAAGTTCGCGGCTACATCATCAGCTACCTTTTTCGCCGACTCCTGCGCTTCATTTATAAGCTCCAGAGCTCGCTCATCCGTGGTGCCAGCTGCGAAGCCATCTCCTACAGAGTCCATGTCTATCCAAGGATAGAGCGATTTCGTCTGCGCAAGAGCAAAGCTTGCACCCATGACGGCCGCGTCAGTGATGTTCTCCATGTATTTAGCCGGTGCCGTCCTGAGTTTGTCGAAGACTTCAACAGCATCTAATGAGCTTGTCCCGAGTCCTTGGCAGTATATTGCTGACAAGATAGGCATTGCGGCATTGGCGATGTCATCCCGCACACTTTCAGCCCTTCGGACCCTTTCGGCAAAGACATTAAATTGTGCTTGGGACTTCACTTTATTAGCTACATGATTAAATTGGAGCAGGTTATATCAACAGTTGACAGTCAAGACCAAGAAAATTCAGGAACGTGAATTTAGTGAGTTACCTTCAATCTCTTCCAGGGCTTTTTCCTTCTCGGACTCCAGCTTAGCTTTGTCAGTTTCTGCTTTCTCTAGCTGGGCCTTGAGAGAGTTGACCTCAAATAAATTGGCTACAAGGATTGCATAATGTCAGGATCAGACACACATGAAGATGAAATAAGAATAGGATGGTTCGACTCACCTCCGATTGAGCCACGGAGTTCCAAGTTTGCATCTCGGAGCTTCGCAATTTCTACTCGCAAGATGACTTCTCGAGCTGCAGCTACTTCTCTGGCGGCCTTGAGGTCTTGGTGGACATTTTCCAGAGAATTTACGTGGGGAACCAGCTTCTCGAGTGTGTCTGACTTGGCCATTGAGCGACAATATGTCCTCTGCATGAGAGTATGAAGATAGTCAACTACGTTGGATCGCAAGGATAAGACATGGAGGAGTTATGCTTACATTCATCAGCCGGGTCGCTTCGTTGAGGCTAGCCACGAGCATGTCGCATTCCTCATTCTCCTTTTGCTTATTTAAGACGATGCCTTGCTTCACGCCTTCGGCATCGCGCCACTCGATCTTGATAGGAGGTACCGAGTCAGCTGAAGACTTCAGTCGGGAGATCTCCTCCTCTTCGGCTGATTGTTCTAAAGAGGATAAATAGAGATAGAAGTAAGGAGCATATTGAAGACAAGAGTCTGGAGATTATATTGTAGCATACCTGTTTGGGGAGCCGGGTCCTTGGATGGTGCTTCCTGATTGAGCGAGCCCTGTGGATCTTCGGCCGACTGGTTTTCAGCTGGAATACTTTGGCTGGCAGTCGGGGGCTCCACTTCAGGAGCATCCTCACTCGGGGGAGGGTTTTGAGGCCCTTGTTCTGCAGGTCTTGGTTTTTCTGATGCTGCCGGCGGATTGGTAGTTTCGGTCCTCCCGGTAGGATCTATATCCTGGGGTTTTCTGCAAGAAAGAAGATGAAGACAGTTGAGATGGAAAGGAAAAGATTTTCAACAAGAAGATGATTTTGGTTATGCAAGATACCTGTTAGACCTCCTGATCTTAGGGGCAGATCTGGCGGACGGCTTCGGAGGACTTATGTTAGCTCGTGGGATTTGGATTTCTTCGTCGTCCGAGTCATCGACAACTAGTCTCCTTTTGCTCGCCCGCTTGCTGATATCTTCGTCATCGGCAGCCCTCTTTTCTTGAGGTTCAACTTTGATTTTGGGGCCGCCGGTTGGTTTTTTGGCAGCAGGCCGAGTCGGCTGATCGTCATGATATACTTTGTACGGCCGAGATATGATGAGGGCATTAGCCTGCAAACGGAATTTTTGAGATATACTGAAGAGCATGAGTGACATAGAAAGAGATTAAAGAGGCCGAGTCTGCTTACTGGAGGAGAAGGTCGGAACAGGTTGAAGGGAGGAACCGGCATCTTATGGCTGCGATCTACTGTGATTCTAGAGGAGAAAATCTTGTACATACGAGTGCACAAGGCTTGGTAACTCAGAGCATCACGGTCCTCCCGCTTGGGGTCGCTTTCGCCCTCATACTCGAACGCTGGCTTGGATCTCTCCTTAATGGGAGCCAGTCGGTTCTTGATAAAGTGCCGGGTAATTTGTTCTCCTTGGAGGCCTTTCTTCTTCATTTCAAGAATGTTAGCCAGGAGGTTATTCACTTCTACCCAATCTTGGTTCTCCGGCATTGTGCCCCAGTTGGCTCTTTGGATCGGTGGAAGGCCGACGAAGTCGGGCAAACTGGGATGAGGGTTTGAAATATAGAACCAGTTTGCATGCCAGCCCTTATTGGAGGATTTCAAGGGAAGGGAGAAGTAGTCTCTGCGGAGAGTCCCGCGGAGTTGAAAACCAGCCCCACCGACGACGCAGGGGTCGTCCTTGGTCGGGTGTGGCTTGACATAGAACATGCGGTGAAATAGATTGAAATGGGGAAGGATGCCTAAGAAAGCTTCGCATAGATGAATGAAGATAGCAATGTGGAGGATGGAATTGGGATTCAAGTGATAGATTCGGAGACCGTAATATTCAAGAATACCACGGAAGAAATCGAAAGTGGGAAGACCAAATCCGCAGTAGAAGAAAGAGGTGAAGACAATAATCTCACCGGTGTTCAGGGTAGGCAACTCCTTGCCGAACGCCGGGCGCCAGCCGATGATTTCTTTGGGCGGAAGAACTCCGTTCTTTACCATTTCCCGCAGGGTCGACTCCTTCACGTCTGAGTTCACCCATTGGTCGAAAGAGATTTCTCTCTCTTCCGCCATGGATGCAAGTTGAGAGGAGGTGGATCTAGCACAGGGGATGGGGATTTTTTAAGGAGATGCTGGAGGCTGGATGCGGATGATGGATTGCGATGGAACTTGGGTTCTTCGATGGATGATTTTGAGCGTGCGCAAGTTCTCGGATTTCTCGTAGTGGTTGGTGAACAAGAGCGCGAAAAGGAGAAAAATTTTGGGAAGATGAAGCGGCGGGGAAGACGCCGGCGCTTTAAGAAAGATTTTTAGGGTTTTGCTGAGTTTTCTCGTGTTTGGGCCGAGCCCATGAGAAACTTACGGCCCATATCACAGGTGAGGCTTGACATGTGTCCTTGAGGACTTAAGCAGATTTGCCATGGCAATATGCGCGTGTCTTGTTGCCCAATACCTTTAAAATCCTTTCATACAGCGGTTACACAACTTGTTGAAGGTTGGTACGATGCAACTTGGAAGGTAACAAACAGTAAAGTTTTTTATAACTGTCCTGGTAACTTTTTTATGGGTTGTAGGAGCTGTTTGGTCTTTACAAAGCATTTGGTTTTATATTATATCAATTCTTTTCTGCCACCTTGGTGTGCTCTTTTTATTAAGACCGATATTATGGTTGGAGCTATTTAATATTTTGGTCATATTTTTCAGATGATTGATGAATTATTAACTCAGATTTTCTACCCATGAGGGTTGGCTGAGTTGTTTGTTCTGAGATGACTCGGGCAAAACGACTCGGATAAGCATGAGCTTGCCAGGTACTTGGAATTCATTATACACTATGCCTTGATTATGAGGTTATGTGTTATATGATTTTTTATGATTGCTTTTGGCTTAGGCTAGGCATTTATTTAACTCAGGAGAGTATGATTATTATAGTTCTTGACTATATGCTTAGTTTGTTTAACTAAACACATAGTCGGGGGCTACACCTAATTAGGTGCATCAGTCGATGCACCTAAATATCTATTCTTAAGAAATTTTTTGAGATGTTTTCAGCCCTTCACAGCCTTTCTATTGGATGATAAAGCACTTGGGAGACTCAGGTAGAGATGATGGAAACACTCGGCGATAGAAGCACTCGGCTAAGGAGTCACTCGGCTGTGTGTTATTCTGGTATGAGGCAAGATTATCTTGTCGACTGTGAAGGTCTCGGGGGCTACTGTGGAGATTATGGGTACCGGATACCCTCACGACTAGCTTATCCGACTTACCATAGAGGATAGGTTAGGACTCATGATTATGTAAACCGGCTTATGACTTGGGTATTACGTTACCATTGTAATAAGGTAACGGCTCGTAGTCTATAGTTGATAAGATTGAGGAGTCCAACATAGAGTATGATAGGGTCTTCGACTTGTAAGCCTACCCTCCAAGACTATATAAGGAGAGTAGGGCGTCCCTTGAGGGATAGACGACTACAGAGAAAAACATAGCAAGAGCATACGAGACAACCGAGATCAAGAGATCATGAGATTAATAAACCACTTGGCAGATCAAATCCCCGAAACAGGAGTAGGGTATTACCTCTCGAAAAGAGGGCCTGAACCTATCTAATTCCTGTTACATACTAACCCATTGTGTTTGGCGCTTGACTGCTACCCCCAGATTGTTATTGCCGAAACCAAGTTTCGACAGAAAAATTGGTGAGATTGATGCAAACTGCAAGACCACAAGATCAATCCAGGAGATAAACGTGCAGAGAGTCAGTACAAACTTTACTAGGCAAGTAGACAACAGACTAAACAGAGAAAAGAATAAACAGTTTCTTGACTGTCGAGACAAGACTTTGCAGGCAACCATCAAGGTAGTAGACTGCAAATTGCCAAAAAACAATGAGGTTGCATGTCTCGATACCAATCATTCAACAAAATATGACTAGTATAAAATCAGATTACTAGCATTAGCAATCCTAAAAACTGGTATGGATTTAATCAGTCCTAAAATCAGATTACTAGCACTAGCAGTCCTAAAAACTGGTATGGATTTAATCAGTCCTAAAATCAGGTTGCATGTCTCGATACCAATCATTGAACAAAATATGACTAATATAAAATCAGATTACTAGCATTAGCAGTCCTAAAATCAGATTGCTGGCATTAGCAGTCCTAAAATCAGATTACTAATATAAAATCAGTTTTGCTATGGATTTAATCACCTAACCATTCAACACGAGAAATCTAAAATACAATCCTGAATTAAACTAGTAGAATCAAACCGAATCAAAACTGGTAGGACGACAACATTTCATGGTAGGACGACAACATAAATTAGTAAAACTCACCGATGATATGTCGCCGAAAGGATAATGGGCAAAAGGCCATAGCCTACAAGCGCCAGGGGGATTTGGGGGGCAAGGTAGGCGTCGATGCCTCCCAAGATGCTGGCGGGGTGCCCTCCCCTATGTCACCCTCGGGTGATCGACTGAAGCCTCGAGAGCGAGTCGGGCGAACGCCTCGGCCATGGGCTCGTCGATGACATCGGCCATGCCTGTGGATCAAATTAAAAAACCCTAAGAGCCAATTTGCAATAGATCAAGTGAACCAAAAGAGGGATGCCACTCCATTACAAAGTAAGATCCAGATCAAATCCATAATAGGGGATTTCGCAACCAAACACAAATATGGATTCCGTAACCAACAAGAGATTTCACACATGAACCAAACCGTACAAGAGAAACCAAACCAAACAAACACGTTCAAGCGAAAGCAAACAAATCTGTACGAGAGAAACGATTTCGCAACCAAAAATTTAGCAAACACCAAGAGATTTCACAAAGTAGAAACCAAACCAAACAGTACGACTGAAACCGATTTCGCAAACAAACCAAATAGTACGAGTGAAACTAAACCCAACCCAAAGAGATATTGCAACCAAACCCTACTGCGCACGCGACACGGAGTGGCCGACAACAATGGCGGTGAAACTGATTTCGCAAACAAACCAAACGTAAGACCTAAACCAATTTCGCAACCAAACCCTAAGAGATTTCGCAAAACCCTAAAAGGACGGAGAACGTACCTGTGGAAGGACGACGACGACGACAACGACGGGAGGCGGGGGTCGCCGCACGACGGCGAATGCTGGGTGAGAAAATGATCCCTGACGCCGGTGGCTGTGTAACAAGTTCAAAATAAGTGCGAGATTGATGAGGAGGAGTAAATCGAGGAGATGATCGAAGAGAACAAGTAGAACTTACAAGATTGGATTCGATCGAGGAGATCGGTTCGGCTCAACTTTGACGAGGCGACTCAGGGGGGCAGCGGTAGCAGAGAGATCGGTTCATATATATACCGCATCCGGGGCCTTGCCCCACCTTTCAGCCTAGCATCGCGCGGACACCAGTCGTCCCCGGCCCACCTGTCAGCGAGCCGAGGCAGCTAGCCGGAGGAGCCCTGTCCCACCTGTCAGTGAAAGAGATCCTTGTCGACCAAAACCCGTGGGGGCTGCCCTAACTGTTAGCCTAGCGCCGCAGGGACTCCAGCCGTCCCCAGCCACCTGTCAACGAGCCGAGGCATCCAGCGGAGGAGGCATGCCCCACCTGTTAGCGAGAGCGATCCCCGTCAGCCAAAACCCGTGGGGGGCTACCCTACCTGTCAGCCTAGCACCAACTCCAGCCGTGTCGCCTCCCACGATCGTAGTTCCACTCGTCAGTGGAACAGATCCTTGCCTTCATCTGGGGAGGCCTGTTGGTGATGCACTGGCGCATCCGAGGGCCACCAGCCGCCGACGCACAGGTGCCGTGGGAGTCACCCGTCAGCAGTACCGAGCAGAGGCCGGAGTGCCATCGTAGAGAGATTCCCGCTGCGGCGCTGTTAACGCCAAAACTTGGTAAACCCCGAAATTGTCATCGGCCTAGAGTTAGTATCGGCCGATGGGAATTATCAATCGCCAGCAGTTGGATTCTTAGTGGATTCGGTTAAGGGAATTAATCAATTAAAGGAAGCTTATCCAGAAGATGCCGAGTTCTAAGAGGATGCAGCATGACAATTTATCTTTTAATTAGGTAGAGTCAGTTAGTTTTCTTTTATTTTTAGGAAAGTGTGTTTAGTGTTCGATCAAGACTTATATTTTTCCTTTTATCTTTAGAAAAGTTTGTGTCATGTCCAATTAGGTCTCATATTAGCTTGAGGGTATAAATATGTACACCCGGGGTCTTTGTAATCTATCTCTCGATCAATATACTCTCAGCACATCGTCTCCCTCTTTTTGAGGTTTTTATTTATCACCGGTAAAACTTGGCACCTGACGCGGGGCTGCATCGGCTTCGATCTTCGGCGAAGGGGTAAACCCTACGTTTCGCCAGCCTCGGTGAATGTACCAGCTACATTGGTGTTGTTTAAGGCTGCATCGCTTCGACCTCTTGGATTGCTCTGGTTCGGTTGACATATTTGCCTGCTTGATATTTCGATTCTATCTTTAATAACATTGTGTTTAGAGACGCATCGATTTAGCTGGGACTATCTCAGTTAGAACTGATCTTCTATCTTAGCCGATATATCTCTACAATCACAATGATGTTTTAGATAGATTTGTTATATCCATCACATTAGACAAATTTATCGGTTAATTGAGTATTAGATTATTATATACAATCTCGTGCTGCATCGGTTAGGTTTGACCTACTAGATTGTTGTTGATAATCTAAATCTTGTTAAGCCGATAGGTTCATGCTAATGTTTCATTGGAGTGTTAGTCGATTTTATTTGATGTGTTAAATTTTTCTTTGATGCTTTTACTGCCTTGGTTATATTTAACACATGACCACCCTGAAAAACAATCAAAGACTCGATTGTTTAGATGTTATACTTTCTTTCATACTTAGTGCTGCATCAATTGGGTTTGACCTACTAAGTCGTGTTTGGAGTTGTAAGAACTAGCTTGCTCTTTGATTGCCAATAAGGATTTCATTGAGGTTTCAACTGATGAGTTATCTAGACGTTGCATCGGCTTATAAGGATTACATACAAGTTGGTTTCAGCCGATGACAACAAAGGCTTCATTGATTATTTAATCATTTGGATTTAATGACATCGGATCTTCAGCTGATGAATGCTTTAACGACATCGGATCTCTAATCGATGTACGCTTTAACTATCAGATCAACATTTATTCTATCATATCATTATTAACCGATTGATTTCTATTATCATCATTCGATTGCCTTTATATCATTATTTATCCAAGAGTTGGAATTTACATCAGACATATAGCCGGTTGATCAAAACCCTATGGACATCGGCTGGTATTGCTACATCGGCTAGTATTGCTCCATCGGCTTGTCAGCCGATCGGCTATTTGATCGTCAATTTATATATCTTATCAGTTGTAGGATCAAATTGACTGACACGCCCGCATTCCATCAATATTTTAGGACCTGCACTGGAGCTAAGCAGATCTCCCAGGCCTTCGTGTGTTTTGACACGGTTCGCATCAACGCAGATTTGACGCTATCGGCTGGACGCAGATTTTTTGTCAACAAGCGCACTGCTCTCTGGACCTCCGGTTCGACGGCGACCAAGCAACGACCCAAAGGGGCCTGCTCCAAATGAGTAAGGAGATGATGACATCTTCGAACAATGAAATCCTTCATTAGTAAGGACACGATTAAATCTTCAGATCTACTATGTGGAGGGAGGGAGTAGCTAGCTAGACGGTGGTAGAGAACGGGAAGAACAGAAAGGTGGCCGCTTTGAGGATGGGAGGTGAACAGAGAGGTTGAAGGGAAGATGAGATTGGAAGGAGCATTGCTAGATGGTGCTGTCTATATACAAAAGGATCCCCCCTCTCTCTCCTAAAAAATAGCTATAGACAGCTAAGCAATTGACTTTAAAATAGCTGACTGTTTCAACTGATAATAAGTCATCAATCACGTACTAACTCCATCCCAAAATTTTTCTACCTAAAAGGAATACATTGATGAGCTGCAGGCGATCGACGACAGGCGAGAGAAGGATAAGAAAATCTGGATAGAGATGCACCGCCAAGTCCGCAAGGAACGGGAGGGCATCCTCAACCAGTACTACACCAAAGGCTACGCCGAGTACAAGGTCGTCGATGACGATGACGAAGGCAATAAAGGTCATGCTCGAGTTGCTGCTCCCTCTAGCCAAAGAAGGTTCCGTAATGGGGTCGCCCTAAAGAAGATATGGCCGATAATAGACAACAATGAGAATAAGACGTACGAGAGAGAACGGAAAGAATGAGCCGTCCCCACCCATCACATTATTCATCGCTCGTTACATGTCTTGAACTTCCTCATTCAAAGCCTGAACCTATAGGTTCGTTCCATGTCTTCCACTCTATACACCACTCCAGGCCGCCGAGGTTTGACTTTTCATATTATTTATTATAGGGAGGCCTTGTGAGATCTTTCAATTGGTGTACTGCTACTACCTTAATTCAACAAAGAAGGCCATTGCAACCAAAATACATCGGTGCACGAGCTTTTTTCATTTCGAAGAACCAATCAGGAGGAGGAAGCATTAGAAAGATATGATGAATAAATACTATCAGTGTTGGCATCGATCCAGCTTAGTGAACTGAATAATCATCAGTGTTGTTGGCATCGATCCAGCTTAGTTAGTGTGAGGAATTTACTTCCCTTTTATTTATCAATATAATAATGTACTGTGGTTTGACTATGATTCGTCAATTTTCGTACTATGCTTTGATTTTAATCTCTAGTATGGTTTCACCTTGTTCAGCATTGATTCATCTTCTTGTTCAGGAACTCAGTGTCTAACTTGAAATAAGACAGAACCAACACAATTAGAGTCTGTTGTTTAGACTAGTTTTGTTGACTGCTCTCTTAGAGACATACCTGAAAATGGTATTTGCTAATGGTTTCAATTTGGAGCCCTCGAGCCAATGTAGAAATTCTTTAGACTAGTTTGTTGATTGCAAAAGCTTGTGTGTACATGTTTGACATGTTTTCTTTCTACAATTCTCTAGAGTCACACAATAAGGATTCCAATGAACTCAGAACCTTTTTTGACAGTCATATGAGAGTAATGCCTGTGCAAGTAGGATCAACACCTGAAATGAATGACTCAGTCAGGCAGTATGCTTGAGACAAACAGACATATAATTGTCCGTTAGCTTGCAAACCGTGAGTGATTCCCCATGTAGTATCAGGTCTTGTGAATTTGTTTTTAACTCATATCAAATTTGTGTGACTGGCTGCAGTGAAGCTTGTGTAATTGGATGCTTCAAGTTATCTGCATATGCTATCTATGAAATGCAGTGGACCTGGAGTGGCGCTTACGTACATATTTCCTGTATGAATTTTTGTTTGAGTATTCTCTGTTGACACTACTTTCATGTGAATCTGCAGTAACTCACACATATCAAAAATGAGTTCTTACATTACGTGATACTTCAAAATCTTGGGCAGATACTACTGTTTTGAAAGTCAAGTTGTTTATAATTATTTGTCTTTAATTTTTTGAATGGAATTTTTCGTCTTCTGTTTTATTACAAATCTGAATCAGACGGGAAAAACTTTGAGCTCCAGTGTCACGGGCTAATCGATTGGAGCAAGGAATATGACTGTAGATTATATTTGAAGGACGTAATAGGACGCAGCCTGTATCTCGGCGCGGCGGAGCCATGGTCGACACCCACCGACAAGGGAATTTTTTTAGAAATAATAGTGTTTTAATGGAAAATTACAAAAATAGTGAGCTTTTGCCAAAAATCGCAAAAAAGAGGCCCAGTCGAACTACGGCGACCCGACAGACCCAAATCAAACGTTGGATTGACGACAGGCCGGTCCTGTCGGCACGCGGCATGTCGACAGGCCGGGTCGACGGCCCAGTCGGCACGCGGCATGTCGGCAGGCCGGCCCGGCCGATTATTTTTTTTGTTAAGTATTCAAATTAATTTGTTAAGAGTTATTTTTAACTTGTTAATAATTAATTAATGACATATATTTTATAATTGATTAATTAATAATTTCTGTCTATTTTCGGAAATTCCGAAAATCGTTTTTGGAGGACTCAAAAAATTTCGAATTCACAGAACATGTTTTTAGAAACCGAGAAGAAACTTTTTTTAAGAATTGATGTTGAGCACATCCATGACCATACCGAAACAAGGAGAAGTTGTAGTACAATTTAAACATGATACACCTGGTTCCATTGCGGTTACATAGATAAGATTAGATTAGAACTAGAAGGAAGATAGTGCAAGAGTTGAACACGATGACGATACAACTACCAACTCGTGCATACTACTGAGTGCAATGGGGCCACTTTCCCTTCCTCTGCGCATCGGGATTCTCCTCCGTTGCTGCCTTCGCTTGCCGCGCACGCTCAAGCTTCCGCTCCCGCTCCTCCCTGTACGCAGCAACACGCCTCCTTTCCGCCTCAGCCTTGTGCTCTTTTTCTGCTGCCTCCTCCTTGCGTCTCTGCTCTATCTTCTCCTTGTGCTCTGCATCCCATCGCCGCATGAACTCCAACCGCTCCTTGTTTTGCGGCTTAATCTCGGTGTCGATCCACTGCTCAAAATCACATAGCGGTGGAGGGGTCTACAACAAATGCAATGTTTACTAACCAAATAAGTTGTTCAAGACTACTTAATACACCAAATAATTATTACAAAACATCAGTTCCTCACCATTAAGTTAATGCGGCGGATCTCAGGTGTTGGCTCAAACTCAAAATTGGCACACATCCAGTATCTCTGCATGTACGTCTGTTGATGCAAAAAACACACACTGGCCTGGGAGATCTGCTTAGCTCCAGTGCAGGACCAAATCTTGATGAGATGCAGGCGTGCCAGTCAGTTTGATCCTGCAACTGACAAGATACACAACGAGTAGATGATACAATTGCCCGAACCGACGGAACATTGGACTTACCCCTTCGCCGGAGATCGACAGCCGATGCAGCCCCGCGTCAGGTGCCAAATTCCGCCGGTTGATAAATAAACCGTAACAGAGTAAAAGGTGGCGATGCGCCGAATTGTATTGATCGAGAGTTGATATATTACAATAACCCCGGGTGTACATATTTATACCCATGGGAAGATACTAGTCCTTGTAGGACAAGGAAGAAACTTTCCTAAAGATAAAAGAAAAACATAAAATCCTTAAGGGACACTAAACACACTTTCCTAAAGATAAAAGGAAACTAACAATATTCTAATTAATAGATACAATTGCCTTCTTCGGACTCAATCCGCACGTGGCCAATCCTCATGAAGCACACCCAACCGAACCCGACAATGATCCTGCCATCTCCTCATCGGAATCGGCTACATCGGGCTATCCTTGTCCGATTCTGTTTCAGCCGATGCACACCGTAGCCGATTTGGCTTGCAGCCCGATTCATACTCTGTTTCTGTAATCGCTTATCTCCTCCAATCGGCTTCGGCTTTAACTCTGCATGATTTTACCAAATTTCGTCATTAACACATGCCCCCAGTTTTGGAGTATGGGAACTCATGCTTCAAAATTATCTTCTATGATTCCCAAATTGATCCTCTTTTGCTTCTTGCAAATCGGCCTTCATGAGGCCGATACCGTCTGCATTAGATGAGCTAGACTGTCAAACTTGCTGGCGAAAAGAATTTATCCTTGATAGGTGCTGATAACCCATGGAATGCAAGATCTGCTAGCTGCTCATCGCTTAGGATTCAAACTATAACATCGGCTGCCGGACATCACGAAATCTTTATATATATTCCATAGGCCGATTCTCCTTCTTGCTGCTGCACTGATATCAAATTTGAAAGCTTCATCTCACTGACGCCAGCAAAGAAGTAGTCATGAAATTGCTTCTCAAGATCGGTCCATCTTCTAATGGAATTTGATGGTTAGTGATTGAAAACCATGTGAAGGCCGATCCAAGTCAAAGACAGTGGAAAAAATCTAACTCTCAGAGCTTCCTCAGCCGATGCTTCCCACACATTGCCTTAAGAATCGGCCGAATAGCCGATGAAGTAAATCTAACATAGATCCAATGCCATAAAATCCACAAGATTAGATTAAAAGTGAAACCTTTATTGTCATCGGCTAAATTCAACTTATATGCAATCCTTATAAGCCGATGCAACGTCCAGATAACTCATCGGCTGAAACCCCGATGAAACCCTTATCGGCAATCAAAAAGCAGGCTAGAGATTCATGGTTCTAAGCACGACTTAGTAGGTCAAACTCAACTGATGCAGCACTAAGTATGTAAAGAAACACGGTATCTAGATGATCAAGCCCTTGACTGATTTTCAGGGTGGTAGATGCCTAGGCTAATCTAATCTAGCAAAACGATTTAGCCGATACCGGCAGAAACCCTAAAACGAGAAGCAGCCGATAAAACTAAATCGAGATGCTAATACTAGATTAACATAAGACATATGATAAATAGCCAGGCAAATATATTATCCAAACCAGAGCAATCCAAGAGGTCGAATGTACTGATGCAGCCTTGAACGACGCCGACGTAGATGATACAATTGCCCGAACCGACGGAACATTGGACTTACCTGTCACGCCCCAAACTGGCCCCGGGCGGAGACCAGGATAGAGCGGTCCAGATTGACCTGTATGCCTGTACCAGTCCCAGGAAATAGCGCTGGTACAACAGGAAGACTGAATATCACAACAACAGCGGTCTCTTTATTAAGAGTAGGATTACAACCAAGGTTGGAACTGCGGACAGAACCCGAGTTCACAACAGCATTACAAAAAGGCGGAAGCGGAAAGCGGAGACTAGCCCTAAGCCACAAGCAAAGCCTTGGGGAAGGCCGAAACCCTACTACTGCTCGAAGTCTGCTTGCTCCTGGAAGAACTCTTCATCAGCAGGGTCCACCTCTTCATCTTCGAGAACTGGGGGGGGTTTAATTATATAGAGCAAGGGTGAGTACGGGAGTACTCAGCAAGTCAGGGGAATTAAGTGTTTAATGCAAGCTTCAAGGGAAAGCCAGTTATTTTTCACAATTGATTTTAGTTTAAGACTTTAGAAACATCTAAGTGAGTGCTTCTCAACGACACGGATGAGAAAGTGCGTCTCATCCGGCCGGAGCAGTGAAAATTGTATCGATTGATTCTTGTCGGCACGAGAGGCTCCCTGCCAATCGTTCACCGACCCGGCTGCACCAACAGCCACAACTCACACACGCCGGTACGAGAGGCTCCCTGCCAATCGTCACCGACTCCGGCTGCTTCAACAGCCACAAGTCAAACACATCGGTACGAGAGGCTCCCTGCCAATCGTCACCGACTCCGGCTGCTTCAACAGCCACAAGTCAACANCGTGCCAGTCAGTTTGATCCTGCAACTGACAAGATATACAAACGACAGATCAAAGAACCGATCGGCCAACATAGCCGATGTAGTAATTCCAGCCGATCCTGATAACAGCCGATAGCGATAGGGTTTTGAGCTATCGGCTATGTGTTCAATGTAGATTCTGACACTTGACAAAGAGACAATCGGCTGATGATAATATGCATTAGATCGGCAATGACTTGATAAAGTGAAACGAAAGTTAGACATACTCGATCGGCTGTAGATATCAATGATACATAATCTAAATCTCAAAATATATTTAAACCAAGTGATTGGGATAGATCGGACAGGGCGCCGAGACAGTATAAATCACTTATGTCTAAAAACATCTCAAGAGAGAGATTATATATATTCATAGCATAGCCGATGAAGTGAATCTAACATAGATCCAATGCCATAAAATCCACAAGATTAGATTAAACAGTGAAACCTTTATTGTCATCGGCTAAATTCAACTTATATGCAATCCTTATAAGCCGATGCAACGTCCAGATAACTCATCGGCTGAAACCCCGATGAAACCCTTATCGGCAATCAAAAAGCAGGCTAGAGATTCATGGTTCTAAGCACGACTTAGTAGGTCAAACTCAACTGATGCAGCACTAAGTATGTAAAGAAACACGGTATCTAGATGATCAAGCCCTTGACTGATTTTCAGGGTGGTAGATGCCTAGCTAATCTAATCTAGCAAAACGATTTAGCCGATACCGGCAGAAACCCTAAAACGAGAAGCAGCCGATAAAACTAAATCGAGATGCTAATACTAGATTAACAAAGACATATGATAAATAGCCAGGCAAATATATTGTCAACACATCGGTACGAGAGGCTCCCTGCCAATCGTCACCGACCCGGCTGCTTCAACAGCCTTAAACCAAGCACAGAACGGAAAACCTCACTCCAACGGCAGTTCACAAGGTGTTCATTAAAACTACGCTAAGGAATCACCTCACATCCGCCCATGACCGTGGGCACGGCTGTTCGAACAGTTGTTAACCTCTGCAGAGGGGGTACACTTTACCCACACGACGTTACTAACCCCAAATCACCCAGCCCGCGACCCTCGGTCACGTCTGGCGACCTTGAGGCTTTCACGACAAGGCATTTCGAAAGCCGACTCAGGGTCATCTTATGCCAACGGGAGGGGTCCCACGGACCAACACCAGGTTAGGTCCCAGACCATACTGTGCCAGGAAGCCCAGGGGTCCTCCCCGACACCACCCCGGCGAATCCACTTGTCCCTTGGCATCAATATTTCCCTGGCCTAGCTAATTACTCAGCCAGGGGCGTCCCATATCACCCATGTGGTCGTACTTGACATATGCTTGGATGAATTTCCCAAGGAATCGGTCCTTAGAGCGAGAACGAGCAGACCGTACCTCCAGTACGTCTCCCGTACCGCGAGTTTTAGAAACTCACTTTAGTTTTCAAGGCACCGACCCAAGTGTCGGGTTTTCCAAGCATTTTGTAAACTCAAGTTTTACCCAGGTGATCAATTTTAAAGTTCGAGGGGAGTCTCGATATTCGTACGCGAGGTACGGATACCGAGGCATCACCTGAGGGGTGACAAGGGTGTTAGGGTATTCAAATGTCAAGGAAGGTGAATGCAGCAAATGGGTAGGGCCCGACGGTTATATTGCAAACCGAGGCCAAGTGCCAAGTGTAACCTAAACATGCATAGTTTGCGGAATCAAAATACTTAATTTAAATTATAGGTTCAATTGATCAAAGGTGACTTGCCTTGCTCGAGATCTTGAGCTTCTTCCTCGAAATCCGCGCACTGCGGGTCTTCGGGCTCCGAGACTATACGCGAAACGAGACGACTCAACAAAGCAATAAAAGAAGCCCTATTAAAGACCACTAAGCGTGCCATTGGATAGATCTCGATTTTTGAGGAATTTTGGAAGTGGAACGGAGTTAATCGGACGAACGGTTGAAAAGATATGAATTTCCGAAGATTAAAGGATTTTCTGGAATAAAGAAAAGGAATTAATAATTACTTAATAATTCCCTGGAAAAAGAAACGAAGGAGGGATGAAATCTAGACTTTATTTTGGGCGGCTAAGGGCAGCCCAAAGGATTAGAGCGGCGCGGCCGAAAATAATGGGCCGGTGGCCCGAAGGGATCGGCCCATGGCCGATCGGCGCGCGAGAGGGAAATGGCCGATGGGCCTAGCGGCCGATGGGCCGGAGGCCGATAGCCGGGGGCTGAGCAGGCCGGCGCTTGAGGGCGCGGCCCACGGGCGAAAGGCCGAGTGGCCGAGGGGGGTCCAAAGGCCGACGGCTCGAGGCCGACAAGAGGCCGAGGGGGAAGAGGGGCCGACGGGCCGACTGGGCCGAAAAGGGGAAGGAGGCCGAGGCCGGCTTGGCGGCGCGGCCCGGCCGATGAAGGGGGTTTGACCGGTCTCCGTGGGGTCGGGGCGGGCGGACGTGGCGCCCACGTGGACACCACGTCGGACCGAGAGGGGGGGAGAAGGAGGAAACTCGCCCCGGAGAGGGCGGCTCGCGAGCGGCGTGCTCCGGCGAGGGCGGCGAGCCGAAGGGGGCGGACGGCGTCGGTAGGCGCCGGGGCGAAGGGGGGGGCGATTCGCCGGAGAGAGAGCGACCCCGCGGGCCCACGGACGCGTCCCGCACGTGGGGAGGGGCGGAGCGGCACCGGTGAGGGCGGACGACGATGCGGGGCTCGGCCCGAACGGCGGCGGCGGTGCGGCGGGCGAGGACGAGCGACGGCGGTGCGGGGCGGTGCCTAGGGTTCGAACTACGGCGCTCCTAAAGTCCTAGACCGGGGAGAAGAGAGGAGGCGGCAAGGGGAGCGGGGGAAATTTACCGCGGCGGAAGGCGCTTGCCGAGGACGGGGCGACGACGCGGGCGCGGCGCGGACTCGGAGCGGCTCCGGCCGAGGGAGAGGGAGGGAGATGGCGCCCGGAGCTCCTTCGGGCGCCCTCGGCTGCGGCGGCGGCGGACGGCAAGGGCGGCGGCGGCAGCGAGGCGGAGTGGAGCGGGCTCGGGTGGAAGCGGCAATGGCGGCCGGGGAAAGGGGATTTTATAGGGGGGCGTTAGGCGGTTTTGGGAGGGTGAGGGCGCGGAGGTCGGTTCGGCCGGGGAGAGGCGGTGGAGCGCGCGGGAGGGGACCGGCGCAAGCGGACAAGCCGGCGCGGCCGGGTGACATCGGCGCCGGTCGGAAAAGGGGAAAAGGGCAAGGGGAAAAAGGGGGGTTTGCCCCCTTGCCGAAACGGGAAGGGGATAAAGCGGAGAGGGGGGGAAAAACAGGCCGAGAGGGGCTGGGCCGGTGGCGGCCCAAGGAGGGGAGGGAGAGGGGAGGGGAAACAGCCCGGGGCAAGGGAGGTAAAATGGACTTTTTCTGAGGGTTTGGTTTTGGGAGGATTAGGGCTCGGATTTGAAATCCGATTTCGCGGTTTTCTCCGGGATTGAACTGAGAGGGGAGACACGAGACCTTGGCACACAACAAGACTCAACCGAAGAGCAAACTTTCGCAAATAGGGTTTTTAGCAGATTAGTTTTCCCGCTAACGCCGCGACAAAACGGGCGTTACATTACCCCTTCGCCGGAGATCGACAGCCGATGCAGCCCCGCGTCAGGTGCCAAATTCCGCCGGTTGATAAATAAACCGTAACAGAGTAAAAGGTGGCGATGCGCCGAATTGTATTGATCGAGAGTTGATATATTACAATAACCCCGGGTGTACATATTTATACCCATGGGAAGATACTAGTCCTTGTAGGACAAGGAAGAAACTTTTCTAAAGATAAAAGAAAAACATAAAATCCTTAAGGGACACTAAACACACTTTCCTAAAGATAAAAGGAAACTAACAAATATTCTAATTAATAGATACAATTGCCTTCTTCGGACTCAATCCATGAAGCACACCAACCGAACCCGACAATGATCCTGCCATCTCCTCATCGGAATCGGCTACATCGGCTATCCTTGTCCGATTCTGTTTCAGCCGATGCACACCGTAGCCGATTTGGCTAGCAGCCGATTCATACTCTGTTTCTGTAATCGCTTATCTCCTCCAATCGGCTTCGGCTTTAACTCTGCATGATTTACCAAATTTTGTCATTAACAACGTCTCCTCTTCATCAGACTTGGCTACCTTGCAAGGATCACCGCACCAGCACATGGGCACTGGAACACCGCTAGGCAAAGGCAATGGGTTGAAGGCATTTCCAGTCTTCGGGCGATAACTACAAGTCAACAATAAATGAAACACCCTAACCCGTTAATCTAGGATTCCTCATTTCATGCACAACGAATAATACATAATATCACAGAAACGATTTATGTTACCTTGAGTTGGTAGCTTTTCCACGCTTTGGCATCCTACAGTTTTAAAAAACAACTATCAAATATTGTAAACACCCTTAATACTTCTCATTGTACGGTCAAATATAGTACTACTACAAACCAAACGTGTGCACAACAAATCTAGCCTAAAATTATTCACACTTCTAAGTGCTACATATCTACTCACAAATTTTAACATATCTACTCACAGTGCTACAGATCTACTCGCAAAAAATCTAGGGTCCGCATCTAAGTGCTACAGATCTACTCACAAATTTCAAATACATGGTAATTACACTAGTATGCGACACAAAATATAACCATACGTCGGGATATTGTACTAACCTGCAATCGAATAAGCACAGCAACAACGCTTCGCGGCTTCTTCTCCTTCTTCCTCACCTCTCTCTTTTTTTTCCTTCAATTGTGACCGGTTGAAATGAGCACTTCCTCGGGTCATTGGATGAAGAGCGCGTATTCGGACCTATGTAATATATAGTGGAGGAAGGAGAGGCACATATCCATCTAACGTGAGTTCACCAGTAGCGTGGATTTGACAACACGTTCACGCGGTAGCGCAAATTGAATGATTGTGTCGAACAAAGCATCGGCAAAAGCTGAGTCCGGACGCCTTCACGCGCCGAAAGATGATAGCGACGTATCGTAAACGTCTGTCGCGGGCACGGCACGACCAGCACGGACATCTGGTGCGGGCGTGTCTATGTCATGAAGTAGTTCATACATATAATACAACGTGAGTAGTAAATGCACAAAAATATAATTCAGCACATAAATAACACTACAAGTCAAGAATGCCCCCCTCTAGCACGCTTGCTAGGCCCTCCCTTCTTACGTTGTCTGATTTGCTCTGTGGGATATGTCAAATTATCAGGTGGGTGCCTATGTCGTGCCGGCTGCTGTGGAGTAGCATCCTCTGGCTGCACGGACTCCCCCTGCTGCGTAGGCTGCGTGACCGGAGGAGCACCATACCAGTAGTCTTGCGCATCGGGTGCATCCATCGCAAAGAAATCATCCACGAACTGTGTTCGAGGAGAGACAGCAGGAACTGCAGAATGCCCCTGGGAAACCCCGTAGTCGTGACCTGTTGCAAAATAGAGGCGATGCCACATGTTAATAGTTAGTAACCATGCATAAAAATTAAGCGAACGATGATGGTAACTACGATGTAAACAATACTTACTTGTGTGCTGTGTGTACCCTGACTCCGGTGCGCGCGGAGTAACATAGAGTCCCCAACCCGGTGTGGGCGCCAGGTAGTCCCCTGTCGGCAAGTACGGAAAGTCTGGCTCCGCATAGGATCCCTGGGTATCGTACACCTGTTGTGGCTGTTCACGGGTTTAGGGTTAGGATATGGTATAAAACGGAGGTTGAGTACGATATGAACTGCATGGTAAGCAAGGCAAACGTGCCGTACCTGAGGCCACGGTGGTGGCAAACTCGATGCCGGAACCCCAAAGTCAGACGATCTCCCTGGGCGGACGGGGGGAGGCGTCTCCTGAAGTGAAGGCCGAGCGTGCAAAGGACCGGCGTCGTCATAGTGGCGACGTGAAGTAGAGGAGCGAAACTGGTCCACACTAGAGCGTCATGGTAGTGGTGGCGATCCTGCCCGCCTGGAAGGCTGCACAACATCAGCCGCGCTCCGACAGGAGACACGACGAAGTAGCGCCGCAGCCCGTGAACGGAAACTGCGAAGGACGGACGCCACCTCGTCTTGCCTGACGTGCTGAGGCCTCGTCTCCAGTCTCTGTAGCATCGTGTTGGACTCAGCGTGAACCTGTTCCACAAACTCGGCCTATTGAACGAATAGGCAAGGGCGTTAGAAACCATTGAACGTGTTCCACATGTAACGATAATGAACGAAAGCAACGACATACCATTGAGTTGTACGCAGCTCGAGGTTGTGGGGCAAACGTATCCGTGATCGACGCCTGGTGAGGGACAGACGTTTCCCCTTGTGGCGGGAAACACCTCCAGCGCGTAACACTACGGTACCAACGAAGGTACTGTCCGTACAAAGCTCCGTCGTCTGGAGGTGTTTGGAGAACCAAGTGCTCCGTCGCATGTTCCCACTCTGCAACCGTTGGCGCGATCGTTCGAACAATGGTCCCCTCGTGGGACAGACCGAGTCCCTTCCGGGTGTACCTGCGTACGATGTAATGAGCACGTAAGAAACGTATACAATGGGGTTAAACACACTACTTGCCTATAACATTGTCGGACAAGTACTTACTTGTGGAGGCTAACAGCTAGCAAGCGTCCACCTCTCGGAGGGTAGTCTTGGTACATGCCGAGCTGTTTAAGTACCCTTTGAACGTGGTACGGCTCGACGTGCACGTCCAGCATGAGGTGACAAGTGGTCCTCCAGAGCTCAGCGTCGCACGTGCAGAGCTCTGCAAGACTGTGCGGTGCCCGCTCGACGACATCGCGATGCGTGTATGGGGTCCATCGAACCCGGTCGGGCGTAAGCTGATCGAAGTCCGCCACGAACTGTGTGTACACGCGACGTGTCGTTCCGCTCACCCACCTCGGCTGCAAAAGCATGAAATATGTGATTAGTGCCCATAAATCGAGATAAAGCGCAGAATAAGAAAGTGCTATGAAAAATGCATTGCAATGTACAATTTACCTCGCGGTGTGTCCAAAGCGATCCCATGGTAGGACGATCGTCGATGTCTTGAAGTCCAGACTTATACATCTCATCGACACCGTAACTTGCGTACGACTCCAGGTGTGGCCTTCCAATGTCAAAGCGCTCATGCGCCCATAACATTAGAAGCAGAGGGCAACCTGTCAGAGAACCTCCCTTGTTGTTCCTGTTGCAAGCATCGCATAGTCCAGCGTACATCGCTGCAAGAACAGCCGACCCCCAACTGTACTGCGGAATGTCGTCAACAGGTAGCTCGGCGATCTGCTCCGCGTAGTGGATGAAGTGCTTGTCCACGGAGTCAGCGTGAGTCCCCGCGAACATCACCCACCCAAACAACCACAGTAGATACGCGACTAAGTGTCGGCGCACTACCCAGTCCTCCTGGTCCTCTGGGAACACCTCCTGGTGGAACTGGTGCAACCAACTCCTCGTGGGCCCATGCCCATCTGTGAGATCCTCCAGCGGAGCAGCTACCACTCCACCAAAACTGGCCAACAAATCATCCGCCCAGCCAGCATGGACCTGTGTCGGGCCAACTGCTGCACCGGCTATAGGTAGACCCAACAAAAAAGACACATCCTGCAAAGTGGGTACCATATCTCCAACTGTCATGTGAAAGGTGTGTGTCTCGGGCCTCCATCTATCCACCAAAGCACTCAGCAAGGCCGCATCGATGTTGATACGGGGTGACCTTCCACGTGAAGGCTCAACCAACCATGCGAAGGTCAACAACCCAGCAGCTCTCAACCTGTTACATGTCAAAAAGAAATAATTAGCAATGCGAGAAAATTTAAATGACAGCACGAGGTGACAAATGGTTTTTCACATACCTTGGAACCCAACGAGGATCGATACACCAGTAATGATCCGGTCCCCGCATCCTCAGCACGTGGCAGAACGTCCCCTCACTCAGTCGTCTCGAACGGTGATGTTTATCGATCACCTCGTCGATCAGCGATACGTCATCCCTGGCAGCCATATCTACAAAATGCATGATTATAAGTGTCGTGAGCATAAGAAATGAATTAAAAAATGACAAAATTTTAATAGCAGAAATCAAATACTGATAAAATGATGTGAAAAAGTTATGCAACGAGATAGTATCATCGTACAGGTTATGCAACGCGATAGTATCAACATACAGGTTAAATACTAACAAGTTCAACTGAACACACTCTAGAACTGGTGAACATAAATATTACAAGACGATTAACTAAGGATTATTTCTCGAAGTCGACCTCCGCCCTGGAACACGTCGAATATCGCCACCTTCTGCATCTTTGCCTACATTGTACATGCTGCAATCTTTACGGCTATGGTCTCCGCCGCATACAATGCAAGCCTTTGGACGTCGCGAACGGCTGGTCGTTTCAGCTTCATCCATGTGGTTCTTGATTCGTCGGGTCTTGCGACGCCCCTTCGTGCCAACCAGCAAATTTGAGTCAGGCACCCAGTTGGCTTCCCCTGGGGGTGGGCGAGTGAAATCACATACCGCACACCAACCACGCAATTCACCGCGCCAGGTCGCCTCCCATGCTCCCTTAGTAAAGTAAGGCAAGATGAATATGTTCGCATCGACACCGCCTTTTGCGGAAGCGGCAAGAACATGAGAGCATGGCAGATGTCGAAGGTAAGGCTTGTTGCAGTTGCATTTGCAAGCATGATAGTCTGGCCACAACGTGCACTCCAATGTGATGTCCATACTCCCAATACTGACACCACTTTTGTCACGCAGACGTACCTCAAACAGCAACTCCCTATTCCCAGCAGGCCAGACCCTGTGCATTGTGCCCTTCTTGCTTTTCTCCTCCATGTACAGTGTGATAGCGAGGCTATACCTTACATTAGGATTAGCAAGGTTAAGACTAGCCATGGCGTATCTTTTACGAAGATACTTCTGTGTGCCCCTTGTGATGCCCTCCAGGATAGCAACAAGTGGTAAAGGACGTGTATTTTTCATCACCCAGTTGTACACTTCGGCAAGATTTGTTGTCATCACACCATACCGTGAATCATTGGTATCATACAACAATGACCACTTTTCCCTTGGCTCATGCTCTATCCAGTCAGTGAAGCACTTTGTAGCCCTCCCCCGCTTCCTACATCGAGTAACAGATGGTGATTCATTTAGAATGGGTTCCAGGCCTTCCGGCTCCTCTTGTCGGGCAACAACTGGTTTTTTTCGAACCTCTTGCATGTGACTAGTGGTCAGCCGATCCAGTTGTTCCCATATGGCGTCGAACTTTCTTTGCTGATTCTGTTTGCACAACTTTTTGAATAGGTCCATTAACCTCTTGCTCCTGAATTGTCTGTAAAAATTTGCACCGAGATGTCGCATACACCATCTGCTATGCAAATCTGGCCAGGAAACCTCCTCAGTTACATGTTCCTTTAGCTGCTGCACCGCTGCTAGAATGCCGGCATGTCGATCATGCAAAACACACACATTTGGTCTGTTTTGAACAACAGACCTTTTAATGTGACGTAGGAACCATAGCCAGCTCGATGTGTTCTTGCTTTCAACAAAAGCGAAGGCAACGGGGACGACATGGCTATCAGCGTCGACTCCGATTGCGGTTAAAATAGTTCCCCTATACTTGCCTGTCATAAAAGTACCATCAACACATAGCAACGGAATGCAATTTCGGAAGGCCTCTATCATGCACCCAAATGACCAAAATGCACGACGAAGGACGTTTTTCCCATTGTCATTAACCTCATCAAGAATAGCCATATGTGTGCCCGGGTTTCTGGCCTGCAACACCTCTAAAAGTGGGGGAAGGTTGTGGTATGAATCTTCGTAGCTTCCAAATCTCATCTCCAATGCTTTCTGCTTACCCCTCCAAGCCTTGTCGTACGATATCTCATACCCGTACTCTTTCTCCACGTCATGCATTATTGTGAACGGCGACAAAGAGATTTTTTTAACAACCTTCGAATAAACCATTTGTGCCACAAATGCAGCCGTCATGTTCCTGTGTACCAAAGGGGTCTTGTCCAACAAACATGTATGCTTCTCAACCCTTGAAGCTACCCATAAGTTGTCATGTTGTGGCTTGTAACCATGCACTCTCCAAGGGCATCCGGGCTTTGTGCACTTCACGTCATACGTCGTCCGATTTGAAACCTTCACCCTGAACTCCCGCTTCTGCAGAAAAGCCCACCTCTTCACCGCGTCTTATAGGTGCCCTTTGTTGTGAAACATCTGTCCAACTTGCACCTTCTCACAATCATATCGCCAGTGGGCATCTAAACCATCGTTAACCCCCAGACGGGTCGTGGATATGGTCATCCAATCTTCAGGTACGTTGGTTTCCTCCTCCCACTGTGCTGTATCTTGCCCTTCCACCACGAACGAAATATATTCCTCGTTCTCCAGTTCCATCTCTTCCACTATAGCTTCGTTCTCCTCTGCTGCATCAACACCCAAAGGTGAGCCCGGCTCATCGTCATCCAATTCGTTAGTCGGACAATTGCCACCGGGCACAACCACATCTACAGTAGCCTCCTCCTCTACTGGTTCCTCTTCCCCACTCCTGCAAATATTAGCCTCTTCCACGATATGTGTTTGTTCCACCTCCGTTCGGCTGGTCTCGCCGGTCCCAACAATATCTATTTTCTTTTGCACCAATATTGCCAGGCTATAACCTTTCTCTCCTACTTTAGCCACAAATTTTCTCCAACTCCCAGTAGATGCAAGCTCTACTACTCTCCACTGCCATCCGTATTCACTCCTTACTGGCCACACGGCTTTTATGATTAATTTCTCCATCGAAGGATCTATCCCAAACATATTATGCAGCCACCCTAGCACGTCGTTCAAAACCAACTGGTCTGGTGTATTTAGGGTAGTATCAACGAATGCATATACGGTCAAATCTACCCCGCTATCACAAAGTTGTATTGGAGCGTCGCCATAATACACACGAACGGGCACAACACCTGACATCCTGAAATAGCATGCCAATTGCTATTAATATGTCACTACCCAGTAAGGTGTTGTATGCTCTATGCTTACATTATTGCTCTAACGTATTCAAACTATATTTCATTACTTAAATATAAGTTCCATTCGATTTTAACTAATAATAAACGTATAATACCTCCATTCGATTTTAACTAATAATAAACGTATAATACCTGTACTAACAACCAACAATGATTAATAAAAAAAATTCTCGTCGTCCTAAGGGATTACAAATTTATACCTTCGCTGTCGTTGCTCTTTCCTGCACAGTTGCGGATGTCTCCTTCCCAACCACGTAGTTATTCCCTCTTCCCAAATGACACAGCTCTGCATCGTAAATTTGACTAATTAAATATAATTTCCTTTCGATTTGTACTAACGCTCAACATTGATTTCTCCCCGATGATAACTATTTCACCATTACGAAATTGCTAATCACCTCAGCAAACATGTACTAATTTTGAATTATTTGCAACATACAACTACATAACTATATATATGTACTAATGGTTAACATTACACAATGACTAATGGTTAACAGAGTCAACAAATTATATGTACTAACAACAATGACTAACGATTCATAAATAAAAACAACGAAATAACAAACCTTATATGTACAAATTAAAATTTCACAACCTAACTTAAGGATTGCAAATTTATACCTTAATCACTGCAGCTTGCCTTCTCTTCTCCTGCTGCTATCTTCACGACGATGTGGTGCACCGATAGCCACGGCAATGGCGACGGCAGATTGGTGCCACGGCGGCCTGAGTGCGACGCGAAGCTAGCGCAAGGCGAGGAGACGAGTTGAGACGACGAAGTGGTCCTCGAATTCTCAAATCGGGGCTTATAAAGCACCCTGTCGGCACGCGGCTGGCCGACTGGGGCAGCTGTCGGCAGGCCTGTCGGCACGCAGGAGAATGATAGGAGCTGTGGGGGACCCTATCGGCACGCGGTTGGCCGACTGGGGCGGCTGTCGGCACGCGATTGGCCGACTGGGCGGCTGTCGGCACGCGGTGAGCCGATTGGGCCGCTGTCGGCACGCGGTGGTTCGACTGGGCCTCTTTTTTGCGATTTTTGGCAAAAGCCCACTATTTTTGCGATTTTCCATTAAAATACTATTATTTCTAAAAAAAATTCCCGACAAGGCAGGATAGAAACTAGATAGGGCCCAGTTTAGGAAGCTTCTAGCAGTTGCAGCTTCTTCTAGAATCTTCAGCTGCCAGAAGCTCCCTCAAACAGTTCAGATTTTCACTCAGATTCTGAGAAGTTGTAGTTGTAGAATCCAAAAAATGAACTAGAAGCCAGAAGCTAGGTTTCCCAACTTCTCCAGATTCTCATCAGCTGCTTCTCAGAATCTTAAGCTCTCTCAAACAAGGCCTAGATTAATAATCTCAAAGCCGGCCTATCTGTTGCCATAGTCCTTGCTGGTCTGTTTGGAAGAGGCAGAAGCTCTCCAAACAGACCAGATTTTCACTCAAATTCTAAAAACCTATAGTTGTAGAAACCAGAAAATGAACTAGAAGCAAACCTAGCTTCTCTAGATTCTTAGAATCATAAGCTTTTTCAAACAGGACCTATATGTCGCATGAGCTAGGCCACATAAAACTCAATCCCTAAACCGCAGATAAATCCTAAACAAACTCCAACTTAATTTATTTACCACAATATCTCTTAAACTCGTCTAACTCATCTAACTTGAGAAAGATGACGGTGCGGCAGCAGCCTGCTGCTTTTCGAACTCCTTGTGCTGGTGGCGTTGGTATTGAAGTCCCCACATGACATCCAGTAGCCCAAACCGCTACGCGTGCCATTTGTCACACTTTGAACAATCGTTGGTCTTTTTTGGCCTTTGAGTAAATTACACTGACGTTATTTGTATTTGTATAAAATGTATGAACTTATATAATCCTGTGCGGACCAATACTGAAGCAACATATCATGACATCTTAACAGAATTGGATGGTTGATGCGTCTATTTGTCCCGATTTTTCAGTGAGACGATATTTTGATATTCCGCTACCAACCTTGATATGATCAAAACCCTGCAGTCACTAAACTACACTTTCAATATGTTACCAACCTTACCAAGAACGCGGTTTAGCCGATCATAAGGCTCAATTCCTGCCAGCCACTGAGAACAAACAAGACTAAAGACAAAGAGAATATGAAAATAATTGCTAATATAAAAGGCACACAAATAATAGGGTGAGGTTCTGTAACACGAATTCATTAACCGATATTAGAGACAATTTGGAGTATGTATGCGCACGGAGCTGAACTAATCTAAATAAAACCTAAATTGACAAGAGGAGATCCCAACAACATTTCATAATACCTCAAATTCAGATTGAGGCTGTTTTAGGTTTCATACCAAGCCTATACACATTTCATCGGCCTATCCTTGATAACCATGCCAGCTTTTCCTTTTACAGGTTTGCAGCAGTAAATTTCTCGCCGTGCGAGTGAAAGAACAGTAGAACACCATCTCTTTTGCAGGAAGTCATCGGAGCTCAGAGAAACATCGTTACAGCCTTACAGGTTAGCTCATCAACTCTACTCTCAATATCTCTGTTTTTTTTTGGGGGGGAGAAAACCCTCAATTTCTCATGGACACAACCCGTACAGCCAAAGGCTAGACTGTTCGTGGATGGGCCGGAATCTTAGTCCAATTTCACGGCCCTTACACATGGATGGGCCGCAATTGAGGCCCATCCAAGTAAGACCATAGATTCGCCCACGGTATAAGCCCATGGCCCATTAACTTCTCCGACTCAGGGGGACAAAATGGGCGGTAGTGTCAGTCCGGCCCGGCCCAAAAGCGGGTGAAGCGGCGGGTGTTCCTGGAGCGGAGCCGACGCGGCGGCGGTCGAAGCGCGGATCGGCGGGGCAGCGCGGCGCGGCGGCTCCAGCGAGAGCAGCAGAGGTTTTCCCTAACCTTGGTCCTGTAACTTTTGTTGCTAGTTATTTTGGGGAGAGACGAGGGCAGTTTTTTTTTTTTTTTTTTTTTTTTTGCGGGGAGAGACGAGGGTAGTTGACACTTAGTACTGTTCCTGGATTTTGAATGCGTCGTGATGCAACTGCTGAACTAGCTGCTTTGCTTTGTGGCGCGGAGTTGATCGACGGCGTTGAAATCGTATTCTGGTTTCAGAAACCGTGCTTGGTTGAATCGAAATATTGGGAACGGAAAGTTTGGAGATGCACTTGATAGTGCTAGTGCAGTAGGGTTTCAACCCCATAATTCTAATTCTACACACTTACCATTTCTTCTAATTATTTGATAACCAAGTTCCTCCTTGGTTGCCCACTCTCTCTTTAATTTTTTTTTTTTGGGGGGCAGGGAACGGAAAGTTTGGCGAGGTGCCAGTTCAGGTTAGCACCCTCTGATGTATGACTTGATGGTGGCATTGTGTGATCAGGTATCTGTCACCTTGAAAGCATAGCCTAATGGGCTTGAACGAGGGTGTGGTGTTATCCTCACCGAATTGGGGATGGTTTTTTCTCTGGCGACAGGGTTAGGCAAACTCACTGTCGTGAAAATTTTTGTTGCCTGCTTGGTGATAGGAAAAGGATGAATGTATATATAATGGACATCCAGCACTGTAGTTCTGTTTGGCTGTGAGGTGGCTTTTAAAAGGTATTTTTTGCATTATATTTTGTATGTAGCTATCTAATAACTTGTGCTCTAGGATTTTACAAATATATTATGTTACATATGGGCATATCGAAAAGGTTCCCTAAAGCCCCAAAAAGAAAAATGCATGGAGAAACATGACCTGGAGGAGAAACAGCTAATGCATCACAGCCTTACTAATCGTTGGACGTAAACATGTAGTATATAAGTGTATAATCCTTAATGGTCTTGCAGTTGCAGACTTACCATGGTTCAGGATTGCAGGGCCCAATGCGTAACTTGGTGTGGTACCACAGGGATGAGCCCTCTCCATAGGCATTTTGTTATGGGCTTGTAGGATGTAAATTCTTCCATAGGTGCTGAATACACTGGATTTACTGGAGTGCGATGGGCAGATGCTCTGCATCAAGCTGCTTGATGCCATTTTTTTTATTTGTTTCTTGGTTTATTGTTTTTTATATGCCTTTTCTGTATAGGGTTGATAATGACATTAGCAGATGCTGGGCCGAAAATGTGTTATCAACTGATCAAGCACTGTTTGAGTATGAAGTCCCAGCAACTTTTGAGTCACTGTGATTTCCTTTTGTTTAGAGAAATTTGGAAGAGAAAACGGAATAGACTTGGCTCAGGACTTCACTAGCTAAAGCTATAAATTTTCCTTTCCCAGCATAGAAAAGTTTGTAATGCTATCAAGTTTGTATACTGATCGAGGATATTTGATGAACAGCAAGGCTAAAGGCCAAAACCATAAATAACAACGTCTCTTCATGTTGTACCTATTCCTAGCTTTGCTTCCTTTCTGTAAGTAGGATGTTCTTTTTGTAACCCTAAATTCTTTATAGTGCACATTATAAAACAATAATACGTGGATGACCTTTCTGCGAACTGTACTTGCTCTCAGCCTCAATGATACTGCTACTCTTAGGGGTTTGCAATTTATAAAATACATGATAATTGCTTATTTGCTTAGTGGGAGCTTTCGTCACGCCAAAATATGTTTATCAAAGGAAGCTGCACCAGTCAACCTGTAATTGATTAAAATATCTTCAACAGACTGCTCCATTTAGTCTCCCCTTAAAGACCCAGGAATTTCATTTGTTAGACTGATCACTGGGCTGCCATTTTTATTATTTTATTTTTTGGGGGGAATTTTTACATTTTATTGAGCAAGATATTATTGTTGTTGGCCTTATCCCTCACACCAAGTGAGGAACATGTGCTACAGAGAGTTTTGATATCATTGCATTCATCATGCTTAGGTGTGGTAAGCTGAAATAGTGAGTTGCCATGTACTCTTTTTTTTACCAGATCCCTGTCTCTTCAACTACATGACCATACTCTCCAAATTGGTCTTTTATCCGGATATTGTCCCCTTTTTATCACTTCAATTCTCAAAAAAGTGTGTTCATGGCCATGTATGCAGATATTGCATCTAAAATGCTTGCTCTCATCATATATCAGTGAATAGTTTGTCTTCATGCTAATACCAGACCATGGTTCATATTATTCTGTAATGGGGGATATATTACTGTGTAACAGAAGTTCATTGTTCAGAAAGTATATTTGTTTAAGTACAAGCTCAGGTCAATTATTGCCCATTTGTCTCATCGATCTCTTGGCTATTTCTTTCTGTATGGTCATTTGTATCCACAGAGTTCTCGACAGCTGACACCTTCTATCAGCACTGATTCTTGACTTATATGTGTTTCACAAAGTCATAGGATATACTATTGACGTATACTTTTGTTTTTTTTGAACGGCCAAACAGATTGATTGGCGTTATATTAATAGAAGGGGTTCAAGTACACAGCCAAAGGCTAAAAGAAAAGGAAAAACATTATACTTTTGTTTCATCTTTGAAATTATCAGCACATTTTTATGCATATGGCACACTCTGCTTGTTATGTACCATACACTGTCAGTTCAATCTCACTTTTGCTGTCCTAAATTCTGATGTGAAGAACAACTTTGATCCTATGATGGACCAGAAGGATATAGTCTTTTCTCAGTGCATAGAAAAAGCTTCAAAAAAATGGTCCTCCAGTACAAAATAACTAGCTCAATCTTAAAATCCTTGGTCATGCTCATGCAGTCATGCTTTATTGCACTGGTCCTGCCAAGTATGCAGGCATTTTTGTTGTAACCTCGTTTACTCATTTCTGGTTTCTGCTCAACTTGATGCTGGCCAATGGCAGAAGCTGATGATGGCTGGATAGAAATTCTCTTGAGGCTGCTGGGAACTACTCTTGGATTTATTCAGCTCCTACAACCATCAATAATGTACTCTATTTCTAGACCTGGAATGATATTATTTTACTGTGAAATGGAAATGGACAGAACCCATTTATAGCTGCTCCCCTTGCTACAACATTTGGAGATCAAATCTTGCCTCTCACTTCATCTTCAAGTCTTTCATACTGGCTGCTGCAATTCAGACGCAGGATTTCTGGTCAGTTGTCCATGCTATAACTGGTGAAGTTTGTTACAATTCTACTATACATGCGGGCTCGGTGTGTATCACGCGACATATGTAACTTGTCCTTGTATACATTGCTGGTTGCAGGATTGGCTTTCGCCTTTAAGCTGGAGCGTGGCACTGGCAGCTGCGGTGGTATCAGAAGTTGCATGGACCACTTGAGACGTTTTTGTTGGAAGCTTCAGAGATGGCGAGCATCCAACCCTCGCGTGGCTGTACGTGCGCAGGGGCACTGTAAGTAAGGAAATACTGTCGCCTTGCTACTAACTCTGCACTCCTCTCTTAAATAAAAACTCTGCTCTGACTCTGCAGCTTGTGTTTTTCTCTCGCATTGCATTGCTGCAACTTGATTCTGTGCTTGGAAATCTGTTTGATTGTATATGCATTTTGTGTGGCACAACTTTCTCCTTTGCTTTTGCTGGGTGATTTGTTCTGTATTCGAATCTGGACAGCTGCCTGTTCAGATTTATAGTCCTAGGATATGATCTGGACAGCTGCCTATCCAGATTTACAGTCCTAGGATATATCATATCATGTCCAAGATGCATTTATATTGGAACGAAGGGTGTAGTACTCTAGTAGGGCCTTCAAGGATGCTGGTTAAATGCTACTCCTATGCACTGGCCGTGAAACATTTAGCACCAATTTATAGAGGCCAAATGCTTGTCACCTTCTCATTGTATATTTTAGGATGAATGGAGTATAAATTTAGCTGGCTCCATATTTGGAGAATTTATGGTACGGCATCTCCTAGGATATAACAAAAGATTGAAGATGCACAAAGAAATTACAGTTTTATCACTTGTTTTTTTCTTTGGTGTAATGGGGGTGACGGGAGTATTGTAAAGGTGGATATGTACGCTGCACGTACGTACTGGTAGCCTTTGGGCTTTGATGGGCATGCTCGTGTCGCCACGAGCTGTGGGCCAGACTCCAAGGTTTTGTCAATGATGGTCACTTGATGCGTTTATCAAGGCTGGGGCCCATCTGGAGAAGAGGAGCTTTTGACAGCAAACAAAAATGGTGGATGCAGAGCTGCAGGCTGCAGGGACGGAGAGAGAGAGAAACAGAGGCCTGAGAGTGGGACAAAAGGGTGGAATGGCAGCAGAGAGATTGAGTGTGTGTGTAAACTGTAAAGAGGAAGACAGAGAAAGAGGGAGGAGAGAGATAGTACCATGCATGAATGAACTAGGGTTCGATTCGATGGAGTATTTGCTGGTGGATGGATCAAGAACAACTAGTCTCACTCCCACTCTCACATCAAAACATCAAAGAGGCTTTGGACTTGTCCTCCGTGTACAATATAGCATCCCTATCAATAGAGGCTTTCAGGCAAAATGGCACGAGGGGAAGAGGGATTCAGCATGTACGTTTCTCACTTCTCAGAGAGAGGAGTCGTATGGTGATATTACTGAGTCTTGTAAAAGAGTTCCCAGACACTTGCTGCTCTATGATTTTCTTGCTCTACATTCATAGTTGATAGTTCATACCTTGACCTTCGGTGTTGGCCCTGTTACCGTTAGAGGGAAGGGAAGAGAGAGAGAAGGCAGGCGGCTGCAAAGCTGAAAAGCTAAAGACAAAGGACACTTTGGCCAAAGCATGAAACATAGATCCTGTTTTGACTGCCTTCACAGTCTGTATGGACTATGGACGCCTTGCCATCTCTTCATTTCGGTTTCAGCGATTTGTTACGCTATGGAGTGTAGATCAGTACTTAGTAGGGGTACTTAGTTTCTAGCTTAAATAAGTTGTGCTATACTGCTATGTGCTTAGGATTTTATGGTCCTATTTGTACTTTACCAAATTTTTGCTGGTTTCATATATCTTTCTTGTGGCCTGATTCGTACTTTGCATGCATCTGATATATTTTCTCTTCAAATGGCCCACACTATAATTTATTAGCAGACTATCAGACGTAAAGTTATTGTCTGTGCAAGTACTAGGCTACTATGTGTTCAGTTTAACTTTTCTGAAGTATGTTAAAATCCTATAAGCATCCCAAAGACACATTTCCATCTGATGCAGCTCTCTCTAAATGATTCTGGAAACTGTGATGAGAGCACGAATCTTTACAGAGTAGTGCCCATTTTCTGAACAGGTAGATGCCTCGACTATCAAGAAGGCAGACACAGGGATGCCCTCTTTTGGAGATTTGGGGAGAGCATGCATGTCCAAGATGGCCTTTATAGCTAATCTAGACTCTGAAGCCTGCTTTGCCCTGCCATTAGCCTGACAGATGTATTTTATGAAGCCAATCATACCAAGCTTAATTCCCCTTGTGATCATCTAATTAGAGTAACACAAGTGCTCTCTTGTGTTGCTTCAAGGTTGAACACAAGGCTCCATGAGGATTTCAAACATTATCATTGTGTTGAGAGGGTCCACCAACCAGTGAAACAGCTTGCAGGATAGTAGTATTTCCCCATGCCATATTCTTGGTCAAGTATGCTCTCAATTCAAGAAGATTGGCCTTGTCTTGGGGAAGGGAGCAAATAGGCATGACAACTAGCCAAGGATGTACTTTTTGATTTACTACTAAACCTAGGCACCAGTCTAATCTCAAAGATTGAGCCAGTCTTGCTGTTACTATTTTCACTAGTGATCATTCTGAAGCTAACCATCTTTCTCACCCGCTCGTGCAACCTCTTCTATGAAGATGGGTCCCAAGAGCTAAATTTGCCATGCCTGCCTAGTAGGATCAGCTTATCATACAGTAACATTGGTATATACTGCTCAACTGTACATATATATTATACTACCTTGTACATATGAATCTAGCGTGTGCACAATTGTTAAAGGCAAAGTGTGTAGCTTGGCCATGATTGGGGCAGTAGTGCAGTATCTGTATTGAGTATGTTATTTAGTCATGATCAGCATGAACTTGGAACAGGGGTCGATAACAAATCTGCTCCTATTCAGGATTACTTTCTCTGAGCTGCCATGCATCCGTGGGAATTTTTGGGATAAACTAAGCAGAAAGGATGGGGCTTTGCACGACTTTTGACGGAGATAACTCCGGCCGTGATCTCTTGGTTCCAGGATTATGATGCTAATTGTTAATTATTGGCTGGCTTCAGAGTTCAGACGGATTGGCCAGTTCTGGCAAGAACGCTACCTTCTCTCCTGCCATCTGAGCAAATGATCATTGGAAATCGACTTCACGTGATTGGCACACAGGTTTTATTACTCTCTCCCTCTCCCCCTAACCTGACACCTGTCCTCATGTTGTGATCTTTTTCCCCACTGAGTCTGCTGTTTCAATTCGTAGAATATGCACATGGAAAAATTCTCCAAAAATTTCCTGGATCGTTAATTACGGATATATCATGACTCTAAATAAAACTATTACATGTGGCCCGAGATATAAGCATAACCAAAATCCTTTATATCTCTGGATGAATGTAGTATATATTTCCTACATGAACTAACAGAAACGAACAGGTGGGAACTGGACTTATTAAGTTCAGCACGTGCCAGGCTCAATTATTACTGCTCACTGCCAATGAAGTGTACGTTCACCCGTTAATCTACTTCTAAAAGAAAAATTCAATGCGATATTAACTGCAGAACTTTTACTGCACGGAAACCATTTTATGACAAGTGATGACTGCTTTGGCAGCGGACGGAGAAAGAACCCAGATGAATTAGACCATAACTCTGGGGCAACAACCGAACCTGGCCAGTCAAAAATGTCATCAGAGGAATCGACCTGTCTGTTGTTTATTGCAACCTGTGTCTGTTTTATTGCTGAGATCAGCTATTATTTCCATGTCTGTACTGAGATCTCACAGTCCGTTCGCGTCCTTTGGAATAGGCTGCAGCTGACTTGTTACCAAGAAAGGTGGTATGAGCGTACCACGAGCATAAAAACAATCTAGAAATAAAAGTCACCAGATAATGACAGATAAAACACTCTAGCCTATAGTGCTACTAGCATTTTTGCAATAGGAGAGAAAGGGGAGCTTGCAGCATTAGGTGTGGTGATTTTTGCAGCAAGAGGTTGTATTTTATTTAGCCTTTTCCTTTTGATCTTGATCAAGATTCAGTCAGTCAGGTAGTCTCCCTGGTTTTAAAGAAAGGAGGGGTATCAGAAAAGAAGCTAATGGCATTTCATTCTTTTTTTCTCTTTTAACAAGAACTATGTTCTTGATTCTTGAACACATCAAAAGCAACCAAGCAAAACAAAAGGAGTAGCTAGATGGGGAAAATAGAAGGTGTTGTTTGTTGGACTGAAGGTGCAGGGTGAAGACACCCAATGGAAAATCTAGGAGGTAGGAACCAATGTGCAATCTCTTGCATCCAGATTCCAGCATCGCCTTCGAAAGGCATGCTTGGCGTGCCCAAGTACCCACACGATAAGAGTCCCCTCCTCCCAACATCTCTGAAACTGTCAGCTACTCAGCTCCACTCCAAGTAGCCCTCCTGGTAAACTGCACTTGCCAAATGTCATATCTGATGAACTGTGCATTGAGGTAACAATTTCAATTGCCTTTCTCCTCTCTCGTAGGACTAATTAGATATGAGCATTAACTGTATATAATCAAGGATACATTAGCAGTAGCATATCTGCTTTAATTTTATAACCATAGCTAGGAACAGTACTAGTACTAATTCAATTGCATTGTCTTTTGCCATGCAGAAAGGTGTGCATTCCAGCTCAGATACATACATTCTCTTCTCCGTACAAGAGCACAAAATCTAGCAGCAGCCGAAGAAGCAACGACCAGTCCACCACATTGGAAGCGAGTGAGCACTCTCCTAGAGCCACCGGTCTTCTCTCCGATTTGGAGTACCAAAGCTTGTCAAAAGAAAGGAACAAGAGCAGGGAAAAGAGCATGAAAGGGACAAAGAAAAACAAACAAATTAGGGGCCGTAGCATATCGGCAGCCAGCCCAAAAACGCAAGAAAAACGTCTTGGAAGGTAAAAAAGTGAGATCTCTCTGAACAAGGGAAACTCCCTCTCCTTCCTGACTTTATTCTTTTTTTTTTCTTTGGTTCTTCCACCAGCTTCTTTATCTGCTGCCTGAGTGGCCAATGGGAGTGAAGGATCAAAGGAACAACAACAGATCAGTAGTGGTAGTACACTGTTGCAAATGTGTGCCACCATAATATAGTACACTCTTATATAAATGAAGCAGAACTCAAATTCAGATGCCAGTAAACTGATAATATCCTGAAATTTTGAGTTCTATTTATACACTCATCCTCTAAAATTCCAAGATTTTTTTAAAAATTCTAGTACTTTGCAGTAGGAACTACATTGCACGGAATACCACGTGTTGAGTAGTAGTAGCTCTTCACAAATTCACATGCATAAATACCGCAGTGCTTCTTCCCCCCAAGGGTACTGTGTCTGCCTGTCTGTGTTGTTTGCTCTTCTTCCATTTGCCCTCCTCTTGGTTTTGCAAGAGCAACGAAAAGCAGAGACTGACCATCCTAAGATTCCTCTACACTTTATTCTCTCCCATCCTCACACGTATTTCATTTCACCTCCATAGACTGAGGTTTTTGAAGGAGAGAGAACTCCCTCTCAGAGTCTTTCACTCGTGCTGCTGGCTCAGCTCAGCTCAGAGCCTCTTCCTCCAAGAAGCTGAAGGCTAGTAGTAGCATCACATTTGTTCTCCTCCCTTTGCTTCAGAAGCCAGCTAGAACATTAGTGTTACCAGCCTCTATTCTCAAAGAGAATCCAGATTTTGTTCTCATCCTCAATCCTCCTCATCTTCTTTCTCTCTGTGTGTCTCTCTCTTCATCCTCTTTCCATCAAATCACAATCTTTGTTTATAGAGAAACAAACAGTGGCCAGCCTCATTGTCTTCTACCTCTTCTTGGCCCCTACCTGCCATCAAACTACCCATTTTGCTGCAACCAACAGTTTGTTTGGCTGCATGAGTGTTCCCCTGAGAAACAATGAGAGATGGCAGCAACACCACCAAGAAGAGCAAGGTACCTCTTCATTCTTGGTCTCTCCCTGAGCCTCTTCATTGTGATGGTAAATGCTGTGTTCTCTGATTCTTAAATGTGGTGTTTCTTGATGTTTGTCACAACCTGTAGCTGTCATGGTCCAAGAGCTTAGTGAGGAAGTGGTTCAACATCAGGAGCAAGGCTCATGACTTCCATGCTGATGATGTAGCTGCAATTGGGAGGAGAGGTGCGCATGCGTTTGGGTTTGCTAATGTGTGTTTTGTGTCTGTGACCCTGGTTTGCTCCAACAGTGAGCTCGCCATGTCTCTCTTTCAGTCTTTCTTTGCCCTGTTTCTATCAATCTCTCTTTTGCCACTTGTGGAAAGCACTATGGTTTCCTGGTTTTCCAATATATCTTTTTACAATTTGTTGGTACACATTGATCAGGCAATCTGTTCTGGTTGCAGAAGGAGGCGATGATGAGTGGAGAGGAAGCAGCTTCACCCGGAGGGAACCAACCACGGTAAAAAAGAGCAAGACAGGTGAGCAAACTACAAAAGATTGAAATTTCGTGTTTTTTAAGCCTTGATTCTGCCATTTCTCATTGCATTCTCCACTGCTGTGAAATGCTTGCTTAGAGAGGTCATCGAGGAGGAGCCATGAGCGGTCGAGGCGCGGCAAGATCGACCTCGACGCAGCTGAGGCCACCGTGACATTAGACTACAAGTAAGCGTCTGCACTCGCAATGTTGGTGACACCCAATTCTTCCCACATTTGGCCAGCGCGTGATCCCTCTTGTTCTTGAAGTAGGATCTTTGTTGCCACATGGAATGTAGGTGGCCGATCACCCCCAAACACCATGAGCCTCGAGGACTGGCTCCATGCTGCACCTCCTGCTGATATCTACGTCCTCGGGTACTTGTTTTTGCTTCATCTCGTATCTCTGAATTCATGCCAGATATCACAACTCTGTTAGTTCAATTGCAGTGATAATTTTGATGCTATTGTGTTGTTCAGGTTTCAAGAGATCGTCCCATTGAATGCTGGGAACGTTCTTGGGACAGAGGACAATGGCCCGGCAAGGAGGTGGGTGTCACTGGTCAGAAGAACTCTGAACAACTTGCCAGGTACTAGTGGCAATGGTAGCTTTCGGACGCCGTCTCCGGCGCCTGATCCTGTGGTGGAGATGGATGATGACTTTGAGGGGTTGTCATCGAGGCAGAACAATGTGTCCTTCTTCCATCGCCGGTCTTTCCAGGCCGGACTTAGCCGGAGCTTGAGGATGGAGGGTGATATTCTTGCACCCCAGCCTAGGCTAGAACGGCGGTACAGTGTTTGCGACCGAGCTATCTATGGCCGTCGGCCTAGTGACTACGAGACCACCTGCCGGTGGGGCGGCTCATCGGACGATGAGAACACCGGCGAATCGCCAAGTACAATTTATTCACCAATGTCGTATGGATATGGTAATCCGTCATCTCTCGAAGAAAGCCATAGACCGACTAGTCATACTAGGTAATTTCTAAACTTTAAATTTTAATCCTCTTTTATGAGATTCAGTGGCTCATATTGGTGTTAACATTATGTTCAGATATTGCCTGGTTGCAAGCAAGCAAATGGTGGGATTGTTTCTGATGATTTGGGCCAGGAAAGACATAAGAGATGACATCAGAAATCTGAAGGTTTCTTGTGTTGGGAGAGGATTAATGGGCTACCTTGGAAATAAGGTAATTCAGAGTTTCCCAATGTTGCATAGCAAGTGTGATTTCTTACTATTTACCTTAGATGGCTTGATTGCAACCAAGAAACTCTTCTTAGCCTATGTATTCAACGGTAAAGGATTTGTTTTCCAGGGTTCGATTTCGATTAGCATGTCATTGCACCAAACAAGTTTCTGCTTCGTCTGCAGCCACCTGACATCAGGACAGAAGGATGGTGATGAGATGAGGAGGAATTCAGATGTATTGGAAATCCTTAGAAAGACTAGGTTTCCAATGGTTTATGGACAGTATGAGCGTTCACCAGAAACTATCTTAGAGCATGAGTAAGCAACGAACCTTGACACTTAGCACAGGCTCTTAAAGTTTGTTCCATATTCATGTGGTGTAATTTTGGGGCCCTTTGTGCCTTTTATTTCAGACGAATCATCTGGCTTGGGGACCTAAATTACAGAATCGCGCTTTCCTACCGATCGGTGAAGGCCCTCGTGGAGATGCGCAATTGGAAAGCATTGCTGGAGAAAGATCAGGTGAGGATTTGTAAACCTTCTTGAGTACAGTATTGGAATGAGTGTGTGTGTGTAGCGTTGAACCCCTAGAAAGCAGTAAAATTCTTGTGCCACAGGCAATCAGGTGCTTTCTGTCTTGTCATTCTTTTACTTTATCATGTTACTAGATTTCTGATGGCTTGGCAAAAAGCTGGGGAGCTGTTGTTTTGAGTTTGAAAAGAAACGAACATAATGTTTTCATTATAAAAATGATTCTGAAATAATGTATGATCTGAAATATCAAAAAACTTGACACTTTCAGTTAAGGATTGAGCAAAGAGGTGGGCGAGTATTCGTTGGGTGGAACGAGGGGAAAATATACTTCCCGCCAACATACAAATACTCGAATAATTCCGACAAGTATGCTGGGGATGACATGAACCAGAAGGAAAAGAAGAGAACGCCTGCATGGTATTTTGATTAGACACTATTGGTTCCAGAATTTTTGCTGGATTTTGTACAGTAAGAGTAAATTTAATGATTTTTTGTGCAGGTGTGATCGTATTTTATGGTATGGAAGGGGCCTTAGTCAACTGTCATATGTTCGAGGTGAATCTCGCTTTTCAGATCATAGACCGGTCTACAGCGTCTTCAGCGCAGAAGTAGAATCAATCAATCATAGCAGAATCCAGAAGATGAGTTGTTCAAGTTCACAACTGGACATTGAAGAATTGCTGCCCTACTCATATGGATATACCGATATCAATCCATATGGATACACCGACCTAAATTTCTACTGAAAGTACTATTTGAGAACTTGGATCAGCATCCTCAGAATGTTTATCCTGCAGCTATTGATGAAGCGGTATGATTAGGGGAGTGATCTTAGTTCTAAACTGAAATGTCTGTGTTCCATAGATACTAATCCAATAATTTCCAATGGCAGGCTGCATTGTTGATGGAGACCAAAGGACTAAGTGAACAAGTTCATACTGAATGTAGCAAAATCCCAGAACAGCACATTGCACATCTTCAGAAGTTCACCAAGCGCTTGCATAGCTCGCAAGATCGATTCATTGCGACAAAGGTAGTTGTGTGATCAATATCATGCAAAAATATCTACATGACATTTTTGGTGGAGGAGAGCTGTAACGAGCAATTTTGTCATGTTCCTCTCTTTTGTGCAGCCAAGGTATGGACCATGTTTCTCTGAACCCTGAACAAAGTTTACATACATGCTGCAACTAGTGGGGATGGTGTGACTCAAATTATGAAACTGACTCCAAAGAGAATAAGGAACCCAGATGACCACTTACACAGCAAAGGAGAGGAACAACGGCAGATAGGACGATCACTCAATCATAAGTACAGCAGACTTTGGCCACCAACAGCAAAGATATTACTGAGTACTGACAACAACGGCAAGCGTCCACCAGAATTTTCATCTGTACATTGTAGTGCAGTTCTTTTTCTTTTCCTTCTCTTTTTCTCCTTTTTATTCCCTGGTTTTGGACTGTAACGAACAAGTAGAAACCATTTGCAGTTTTGCACAGTGCATTGCACTTCTCTGTGTGGGTATTTTTAAAGCTGTAAGAAAGGGCTATGAATGCCTGCATTGTCCATATCATTTCCATGGATGGAAAAAGGATGTATAGGCTATCATTGTCATGTTTTTGTTTTCATGAGCATTGTCTGATCAATTGAGCTGACAAAAAGGCTACCAGTCACATACATTTTCACCTGCCTTCATTCACTCTACAGGGCAAAATGTGTTCTACTACTACTACTCTTTCCCTTTTGCATCCTTCCCACTGTTCTCCTGGCTGGAGCTGAGAATAAAAAGGCAAGAAATGTGTTGCTGGGATCTGCAGAGACAGTGTGGACTCTCTCGTCCATCCCAGAAAAAAACCAACTCTGGCTACTAACTGGGATATAGCCTATGTCTAGGCTAGCCAGAAGTTGATTTTTTCTAAGGCGCTTTCTTAGCCAGAAGTTGATTTTTTCTAGAGCGGAGGGTGTAAATCTTTGTTCTTGTGTTTTGTTGCGACTCGTGAGTGCACGCGCACGCGCTGATGAGGTCTACCGTGGAATGATTTGCTGCTTCTTTTGCACTGCACGATGCCCAGATTGAGTGCAACACTGCATTCCTGCAAAAACACAAATGGTTCAGACCCAAATGGTTTCAGTTAAAGCTACCATGCAGTCTGATTCAGTGGCATCAATCCTGGCAGGTTCATGCATGCACACCAATAGTTCTTGAAATGCTAGGTGATGATACAGAGAATCAGATATTGCTTCCTGAAGCAAATCATTGTCCACTAGAACAGGAGAAGAAGAAGAACAGAAGAGGACTGATTAGCAAAGGCAAAAAGCTATCAAATCTCTGAATCCTAACGACCTAACCCAGTCTCTCGACAGGGAAAATGCAAAGTTCTAGGCTGCTTTAACCTCAATTCCAGCCGGCGAAACCGACCTTCTTTTCACTTGACATTGTTTCATGTTTTAACAGAAGAAGATAACCTAGCTAACCCTTGGCTGTGCCTCAAAAGGAGTGAGTTGGAGGAAATGACAGCCATCTTTCACCTAGCTAGCTTCTTTTCTGTGGGCGGCCACAGAACTGTAAATTTTACCAAACCTATAAAACAAGGTAAGTAGGTCGCTGCATGTGCTCTCTGTTAATCTGGCACATATCCATGATCTGTCTTAGCTAGCACTTCAGTGAATATTTGTGCTGGCTAGGTATGCTACTACCATATGGGTGTCTGGCATGGAAGCTGTAACAATTCCCATCAGTGAGAAAGAAATGAGTCTGTCATTTTTTTTATGAGTAAATTTCGCAAAATACATATATTTCATCCAATATATCATAAAACTATATATCTATAGGATTAAGGACATGTCTCATAAAATTACAGAATTAACGTATCCGTTATCATAAAACTATAGATTTTCTCTTGAAAGGCAAGAACTAGATTCAGTTGGCCATAAGATATTACTATCTAAAATATGAAATGCAGAGAATAATATATATCATAAAAGTAAAATTTTAATACCAACAGGTAATTTTTTAAGGAACGTAAAATTTCTTTATTTCTGAATAGTGAGAACAAGATAACATATTTGGCTGAAATCATAGTAGTTTGACGATATTAATTGCAGTCAGAGATCAAGCAAACAATCAATTTCTTTCTTCTTTTCTTCAGTAACCAGAGGTATTTAATTTCCTGCAAATAAATCAATTAACTGATCTACATATATCAGGAGTACGTACGTACACAACGATCGAGTGAAGTGATCGGGATGAAGAATCTCAGTGCGTATGGAGCAAAACGGGCATGGCATTGCATTGCACCCTTTGGACACTGAAGTGATTGGGAGAAAGAAAAGCATTGCGTGAGAAGACGCGACGGCTGATCGAACGACATGGCTTCTTCCAGACCCCCAAGCTCTCTCAAACTCAAAGCAAAGCATTCATGGCGAAACAGCGAAGGCCAAGGAGCCACGTTTTCGCATGGGGCCAGCCAGACCATCTTATCATCTTACGGACGCAGCAAGTAAGTGCGCAGCTGTCAAGATTTATCAATCTTTGTAGTAATTATTGATGATTATCTCCGTCTCTGCTAATGATTGGACAGAGTCTCACAGAGGCATGATCGATCAACCTCCTTTATCAATCATCAAGTCAGATTAAGAGAAAATTACCTGAACTTTTTCAGAGATATGTTTGTTAGGCCTGGTACTAACTAGTAACTGAGCTAGGCTTAATTAGTTTCCTCTTGAAATATGTTATCTGGTTTGACATCATTCTGATATGCATTCATCACTGAAACTCGATGGGAAAAAAAATGATATGAGTAGATTGCTGCCAGGGGATAATGAATGATCACTCTCCTCCCTGCTGCCCTGCAAATGGACAATGCTGCACTTTTCCATTTAACAATCTTTGCATGCATGGAGGAAACAGGTACCTAAAGGTAAGTACTATCATATCATGCAAAAGAATGGATATATGCATGGAGGATAGCATCAAGTTGGGAGGTTGAGGGCCTGACCAGACATGTCTCACCATACTTGCCATTGAAGCAATGGCTGGTGTTTTTACTGCAATGCTGCAACGTGAGATAATGATACAAAGTGGTTGAAGATAATGCTAAAAATTACCATGCACATGGAGTAGTAAAAAAGTTGGTAATCTATACATTCGTACTAATTACACACTTTGAAAGCTATTATGTTACCTAGAAACATATGACTGTTGATTAAATAGATAATATTATCGTATATGCCGTATTAAGAATTCATGTTAGATAAAATAGGCAATTGTAAATATCATGGAGTCTTCAGTTTTTTTTCCAAATTTCATTAACAAATGTAAATTCAAAATTAATAAAAAAATGAAGCTATATCCATATATCCTGACTATTAATTTAATTTTAAAAGTAATAATTAGCCAGTCGTAACAAATGTGGACTTTTCTAAATCTAACTTACTACAATTAGAAACAACCAACGCATGTACCACATACATCTGTGTTTTCTTGAGAGTGAGTTCCCAACTCATCTCTCTCGTGTTTCGTGCACACACTTTTCAAACTGTTAAATGGTGCGTTTTTTTGCAAAAAGTTTTTATACGAAAGTTGCTTAAAAAATCATATTGATTCATTTTTGAAAAAAAATAGTTAATACTTAATTAGTCACGCGTTAATGAATTGCTCCGTTTTTCGTGCGCAAGAGTTGTGTTCCCAACACACAACAAAGAACATAGCCTTAAACTTTTTTATGTGGTATCAATCATATAAGTCCGTATAATGTATGGGTTGACAACTAGTATATAAAATTTGATGTGTCCTCGTAAAAAAAAATGATGTGGAGTAGTCTTGGTTCCACATTAATAAAAAAAAGGAGAATGTGAGAATAAAACTACTTCAATCAATTTCATTGCTTTGCTTTAAAGTTGTTACCATAGCACCGTCGTTCATACATACTCTAAAGTTAAGTCTGAAGTTAGGCAAGTACTTCATCCGTTCCCAAAAAAAAATTTAGATTAATTTTTAAAAAATTTTTTTTCTGAGACAGAAAATATATATATATATATATATATATATATATATATATATATATATATATATATATATATATATATAGACACACACGCTGCAATTAACTATTAAAGTACTAAACCATCTTTCAAGCAAACAAATAATGTGTCGGGAATTACCGATGGATATAAAAGAGGAGGAGCATCTGGAGCAAAGGAAGCTGGAAGCAACCAACACATCATCGATCAGGCTAGCTTTCGCTTCGAAAGCCGCGGAAAAGACCTTGGATTAGAAATGAGCAAGCGAAGAAGATCGAGAAGCCTATACATAACATATGTATGCTGCCCTTTTTCCTTTGGAAAGGCCATCTTTTTGCGTGGTGCAGAAGCTGTCAGAATGAAGAGCGAATCGAACTATGGTACGTGTACTACAGTATAGTATATCCTCTCGATCTCTTGCATAGTTGCATGCGTGCATACATGCGACGAGTTCTGACTTCAACACAGGCAATGCGATGCACTACACAGTACAGTAGTACACACATTGTGCAACTGTAATGCATGCAGCATGCGTAAATGGTGTACAGCAGTACAGTGTAGATAAAGATGCATGTATACATAAGTTGGGAAATTTTAAGATGCTTAAGGAGTATCAAAAGATGTTAAAATTTTTAGTGTAAATTTTTATATACCGAGAGATATCTAATTCTATATATTAGAAAATATGGTAACATTCCGATACCTATTTAAAAACGATAAAATCACTTGCATAAGTTACTATGTTTTTTTAGCTAATTTATCGAATTATTATAGTTGATTATTTACTTTACGTTTATAAAAATATGTTTTTAAAAAGGATTTTTTCCTGTATTATTTAAACCACTTGTTCTTAGCTACTCCCTCTCCCATAGCAATTCTAGCACAAACAATACAATTCAAGAGAACTGATTTTCCCTCTAACCACTCATCATTTAAATTTCTTCTCAACTTACCACCAATGACCCTCCCACTCCCAAACACCATGATCAAATAGGTCATTTCGGTTCCTTCCTAATTTATCTTCTAAACGTTATATTGCACTCTTTATGAGACGAAGGAAGTGTTAAGGTTATTTTTAAAATATTTAATTTATTCATATCATTAAGTCAATAAGAGGTAGACAGCTTAAAGCCACGAACCAAACTCATACAAAAAGTCATAATCCACCTAGAAAATCTTCTCGTATAAGAAACCAACTTTACATATTCCAATTATACCAAATTTGGACTCCTTCCAAATTCAACTCCGCATCCATACGTATACAATATCTCCATCGTATGCCATATGAAATCTTCACTAACCACGTGCATTGATCTTTAGCCTAAGTATCCCGCAAGATATCTGACCGTTCGGACATCACCTTATCTCAAGTTGACTCCCGATCCATCATCGGCAATACTCTCCCGAGACGTAAAGATTACCTACACATGAATCAAACAAAGAAACCATATCCGAGCATAAGCTATCTTCAACTTGACTCATTGTTAGCACACAGCAGTATTACATACGCATAGTATCCATCTGGAAGCCATAAACACGAATTAACTACGGATATCCAATGAAACAACTCGAAATCGAAACCTACACAGAGTCGGCCGGTCAGACCGCGGGCTGACCGATCTGACCGCACACATACCACCGGTCTGACCGGACCTAACAAAACAACAGTCCCTGTTCACCGTCTGAAAATTCAATCATCTCACAAACCACTTCGCTAATAATCTTCAAATATCAAAACCAATAACATCAGATGCCAATTTTCATCATAACAGAAAAATCAAACATACTTTGATTTTACATAATACGCTGTAATTAATAATCCATTGAATAATCTATTTACATTTATGAAACCGTTAGGAATAGGTTTACGAAAACCAAACGGTTTTAGCTAGTTTTAATAGAAAGTTATCGGTTTTCGACAACCGACAGGAACTGGTTTGTACCTCTAAAACTGGGCCTAGCTATTCGTTGTTCGTTCAGCTTTTCAGCCGGCCAAATTAATCGGCATTGCATGCAGTTTCGATCGATCGAGCACTAGCAGAGTGTTTGTACCGGATATGATCTGCATATTATGCGTGCATGGTTGCATGACATGGTATATATGCTCGAGCTGCAGCTAGCAGAGCTGGGTCATGTCGACTCTAGCTTGATCGGTCGATGTCAACCAATCTATATATCACTTAGATATGTACGGGTGTGTACGTACATACTTTTTTCGTTCAGAAAAAATTCAACCTAATTAAAAATAAAACATAATCTAATACAATAAATATGAACAAATCTTTTTTTAAAATTTATCATACTATATTGGATTTCATTTTTAATTAATTGGTTTTTTTAACGAAGGGAGTATGCGTGAGCGACACGTATACCGTACCGTTCGTTCATAAAAAGTTTACTGAAACTGTAAGGCATCTACAGTTGCTGAGAATTTTCCAGCTTCACTGTACGTCACTGTTCATATCACTGTCGCAAAAGAGTAAAGAGAGATCGTGTAGCACGAGGGGAGCTGATCAGCTATAGTCTCCAGATTCCTGAACAAGTGAACGACTCACCAATTATATAATCAACAAAGGTAGTAACATGATCGAACAGTCACATCTTCCAAAGGCCAAAACCAAAGTTCGCTGGCCGAAGCAAGTAGTATTTGAGTAAAAATTGCAGAAAAGGTGAAAGAAAAACACATGCATTGTTACTTAATGCACGTGACTTGGAATGTTTTTTTAACTTGTAGAAGTTAAATTTGATCATGCATATTTGTGGAGTGATATATTTCATATTACTTTGTTGTTAATTTTTTTAAATTTTTTAATGACTATTTATGTGACATGCAAGAAATGAGAGGATATCCTCAAATTTTTTTCATCTTATAAAATTTTTAATTATTGATTTCTTAATATAAGTAGTTGCCCTAATTCTTTCCTACTTTAAATAATATTGTTTCAAATTACTAAATTTACTTAAGATTTGAACATGGTGTGGTTCTGTGAAACCCTTAGATCATAAGACCTATGGTTATATCTCATAACTCAAAATGCTTATAGTTTTGGGAGTGTCTATTTGTAGTTGACTGACGTTTAGAAGTATATGCACCTCGCTACAGCCCCACTTAGCCCAGACCCCTTGCGCATGCATATTGGAGCAAGCATCTGACGGTTATGGGGATCGATTGACAAAACCACACCACTTTTTATCAGTCAACTGACGAATAGCAAAATCGTACAGTTTTTGTAATTTTGACCATAAAATACGGAGTTTTCCAGAACTTACTTTGAGGTTTTTTTTCTCCCTTTTCGTGTGTGATGTGTCATGCGTGTGGTACAGGTACTCACGAAAAACGGCCTCCTTGCCGTCGCCGAGCTGGCGCTCGGGACCGCACGGGCCGCGGGCCCGCGGCCCAGCGAAAGCTCGTGCTACGCAGTGCAAAGCACGCGGCGCGGCGAATCTTTTGGGCCATCCGCGTGCATGCGGTCCGCGTGATGATGCAACGGCCTCGCAGCTGATTCGGCCCGGCGCGCGGCGCCTCTCTGGGCCGTGGGCCGTGGGCCGCGAGGCGGCGCACGTAACGTACCAAGCGCTTTAGCCGCAACAAATTTTGGAGTTTTTGGTTTGCATTCATGTTTTCTGTCTCCAAATCCTGGCAAATAAAATTGTTGCGAGGGAGGGGACCAAACATCAAGGGGATGAATTGTTTGTGACGGTGAAGGTAGGCGAAATCGTCTACATTTGTTGCAGTAAAATCTTCATAATTATACACCCGTGTACTTACAAGAGTTGGTATCTTTACCTACCGAAAGGTAATTGTACTTCAATACTTGCATTCAAATCTGAGTCGTGAATTGCATTTAACAGGATAAACTTTATTACCAGGGGATTTCTAATTCATTTTCTTAGCAATATTAATTGAGGAATGATAATTTTGGCAAATGCATTGGTTGCCAATCTGATGGCCAAAGTTTGGCATGATTTTGCACGGAAAAGCCACCATCAAACAGAAAGTCAGAAACCCACCAGAAGATGAGGGGCACTAATCATGTCGGTGCATCTAACAGAATCGTTTCCATGATTATCGCATATTTTTTTCTTAAAATACCTTATAAACGCAGATGCTTATAGTATGCGTGCACTCAGCGCTATAAACATAAACGTGCACGCTATATTTTTATGAGTATCTTAAAAAAAACTAGATACACATATTGAGATTAACGAAATCATCGTAAACGCTTCGTTGTTAAGGGATATATCGTCTATTACTGAAAAATTAATAATACGAGTATTCATGTCAAGTCAAGGACTCCAACCTAGATCAGCTAATTTCATCATAAGTAATCTAACCAAATCAAGGACTCCAACCTAGGTCAGCTAATTTCATCATAAGTAATCTAACCAGTTAAACTACGTTAACCTCGCGTATTTTGACATTTTATGAAATAGGCTTTGATTATTTCACATGCCAATTATCATTGACTCACATGGTTTCTTTGATATGCCATTTTCACTTAAACACTTCACATAATCAAAGTGAATAATGTCAAATCATCCAACTTTTCTCTTTTTTTTTCTTTGGCCGGTTCAACGGGTGGTCCCAAAAAGGCGCAGAGATTCATTCACATCTTGTGCAGAACAACTAATGAATGCCACGCTATTATGCCAGTTCTTCCTTCCATGATAGTTATCTCCTGTGGCCTTCTGATTCTCTCTCTCTCTCCCCCTTGCAATCGACGAAGCCATCAACTACTCATCCTCCTCCCCTCGTAAAACCTCTCCGTCTCCTGCCTCCCAAAACCCTCGTCGATCGATCGGGGGCTGGGCTGTTCGACTTGTCAGGACTGGGCTGGGTGATTGCATTCTTCTTCTGTTGATAATTCCGCGGCATTGCGAGTTGTTTCTGTGTTTTCCCCTAATTTTGCTCGTGGTTTGGTTGATTGTGCCGTGGGATGCAGTAGGGTTTTGCGAGCGAGCGAGCGAGCAGAGATCCCCCATCAATCCCGCGAGCGAGCGAGGGGGAGGGGAGGGGTGGGGCGCCGTCGTTCGTCGTCCTGCTGCTTCCGCCGCACATCCGCGGTGAGCATCCATCGGTTACGCGCTTCCTCTTTCTCATCTCTCTCTGGTCACTACCCACGCGATTCTTCCTCCAATTTTTAATTCCTAACCTTATATAACTGTTTTGTTTGTTCCCCAAAACCCCCATGTCCCTTGTTAGATAGTGTAATGTCGTGAAACGAAAAAGTCGTCCTGATTTTCTTAAGTATTTTATGCTCCTTTCGATTTAAGATGAAATTATTACAGTTAATTTGATTTCGGGTTGTGCTAAACTGCTACCAGTTCATATTCCCTCTTCACATTGTCTAAAATGTTCTCCTCATTTCAGAGTTACATCGAGTGATTATGTTTTCATATTAAAACTGGTACTAATTTGCCCAAACATTTTTTTTATATCTCAGGATTCAAGATGGGCACTTATGTTAGGAACTATTCAGATGATGAATTCTCTGTGGCTGGCGAGAAGCCAGATGTAGAGTTCATGGACTATCAGAATGATGGCTCTATTCAAGATTATTCACTTGAAGATGCCCCTGTGGTTGTCACAATTCCTTTCCCGTTCATCGACGGCAAACCAAAATCTGTCCTTGTTGGAGAAACATCTGCTGACACCATTAGCATAGAAAATACCTCTTCTGAACCCGTAAATTTGTGGAGTGTGAGAATCTTCTCTTCCAATCCAGAAGACAGCTATGTGCTATCAATGATGAGACCACCACTGAATGATACTGATGAGGAGGCAAAGAGGAATTTTCTTGGTTTGACTTCTGTGGAAGATCGTACACTCCAACCTGGACAAACCCTTACAATTTGGCTCTCTTGTACGCCAAAAGATATTGGTTTGCATACATCAATCGTGCATGTTGATATCGGTGATGAGAAAATCGAGCGTGTGGCTTTTCTATTGGCCGATGATAATGTTTCCCAGGCTTTATTTTCTGACAAACCCTATTCCAGGAAACACTCTCAGAAGAAGAAGTTTGAGTGCAGTTCATTTGTGCCAGGTTGTCGGCCAACTCGGCAGCATAGTCAAGGATTCAAGTTTAAGCTCCCTCAATTTGCAATACCTGCAGACATCCGCGAACTCATTCAAAGTAAACAGAGACCTGATGTCCTATCTGAAGAGCTGAACATGACAAACTACGCAAAATTTTTTAGCACTCTTTTAGTCATGGAAGAGATCAATTTGGAGGTATTTCAACGCCTGTAGTTATCTTAAATTTTATGTTTTTCCTGCTTTGCTAACTTCAGTGCGCCACTTGCAGGAGGAGATGAGATCATATGACATGGAGCCTGTCTTCATGAGGAGGAGGGGTCTCGAATTTTTGTCACTTGAGGTCCCTGGCTTGGCCGAGAAAAGGCCTTCACTAGTCCATGGAGATTTTATATTTGTCAGACATGCTGGAAGTGATGCTCGGCCTTATCAGGTTCGTGTTCTTTCGTAGACATTCAAATATTTCTTGGGCGTTCTTAAAGATGAAGTGACGAATCAAAACTCTTAACAGCTATCAATTAGTAATGATTTGTTTGCTTTTCTCCAGGGTTTCATTCACAAGGTTGAAGCGGATGAGATATTTTTGAAATTTGATAATCGGTTCCACCTTGCTCACCGTGACAGGAATCAGTACAATGTTAGCTTCACATATAATAGACTGAACATGAGAAGGCTCTACAAGGCTATCCACGAAGCAGAACTTTTGGGACCTGACATTCTATTTCCCTGTCGATCATCCTCCGGAAGTGTGAAGAAGGGGCCGTTTAAACCTCTAAATCCACATATAAACACTGAGCAAGCTGATGCAGTTGCAACAATACTTAGCTGCCGAGGGGTTGCGCCATATGTGATATATGGACCTCCAGGAACTGGGAAGACCATGACCCTTGTGGAGTCTATTTTGCAGCTTTATACAGCCAAGAGGAGGGCAAATGTCCTCATATGTGCTGCTTCTAATAGCGCTGCTGACCATGTATTGGCAAAGCTTCTTCAGGCTAGCTATCTGATTCGCCCAAGTGATATATTTAGGCTAAATGCTGCCAGCCGTCAATATGAGGATGTCGATCCTGATTTTATTCGGTTTTGCTTCTTTCAAGATATGGTGTTCAAGTGTCCTCCATTGCAAGCACTATTGCGGTACAAGATAGTTATATCAACCTACATGAGTTCATCGATGCTGCAGTCCGAAGGCATTCGTCGGGGGCATTTCACACACATTTTTTTGGATGAGGCTGGTCAAGCCTCTGAACCAGAGGCTATGGTTCCTTTGTCGGGTTTGTGTGGAAGAGACACTGTGGTTGTGTTAGCAGGTGATCCCATGCAATTAGGGCCAGTGGTTTATTGTAAACAAGCAGAGAAGGATGGTTTGGGGAAATCGTATCTGCAAAGGCTGCTCTTTGAATACGAGCAGTACAGCACAGGGGATCCTAATTATGTGACAAAGTTAGTGAGGAATTATCGATGCCATCCAGCAATCCTGGAATTACCATCAGAACTTTTCTATGGGGGTGAATTAATTGCCTGTAAAGAAGATGAAGTGTCTTCTATTTATGACAGCATTGATCTTCCTAACAAGTCGTTCCCTGTTCTTTTTGTTGGCATTCAGGGATGTGATGAGAGAGAAGGAAATAATCCTTCATGGTTTAATAGGATTGAAGCTAGTAAAGTAGTAAATATCATCAGGAATCTGACAAGGGGTGGTGATGTTCGTGAAGCTGACATAGGAGTCATTACTCCATATCGACAACAAGTTGTCAAGATAAAGAAGGCCCTTGAGAGATTTGAAATGCCTGACTTGAAAGTGGGAAGTGTCGAACAATTCCAGGGTCAGGAAAGGGAAATAATAATAATCTCTACAGTCAGGTCTACAGTAAAGCATAATGAGTTTGACAAATTCTTCAACCTGGGATTCTTAAGCAATCACAGAAGGTTCAATGTTGCAATCACTCGTGCCAAATCTTTGCTCATTATCGTAGGAAACCCTCACATTATCACTAAGGTGTGTCTGTGCACACATATTTATGGCTTTTTAAGTTTGCTCATGATATATTGCTCACATAATGCACTCACTCCTTGCTTTTCTTCACCAAACTGACAAGCCTCACTGTAGGATCGGCATTGGGATAGGCTCCTGAGGTATTGTGCAGACAATGGTTCTTACCAAGGATGCCCACTTCCACCACCAGAAGAGACCCAAGTCTCTGGATTTCGTGACAGCCAAGACGAACCTGCTAGGTGGGGTTACAACGAACAACAAGAATCGTCTGCCAACTACAACTACAAGCAGGACCCATACGACTCTGGTTCCGGACATGTAAATGGTTTGCCCTCCGCTGAAAATGAAGCGGAATGGTCTGAGAAGACGCTGAATGAGGAGCACCAGCCATGTAGCAGTGCCGCTGAAGCAGACTCTCCTGAGATGATGCTGAAGCAGAACGCTGAGGAACATGTTGAGCAAGATGGTGTACAGCCTGAGCAATGTCCAGCCAATGACAACCAACTCCAAGATGCGTATGCGGCGAAGTACTCCTTTCCTCCTGAATGGTGTGATGTTTCAAATATCCCTGCAACAGGATGGGATGATTGATCGGCCCGGTGAGCAGCCGCCTTATATTTTTTTTCCACAAGGTCGAATAAATCAATATCAACCTTGTCAGGACTAACATTCAGGCACTCTGTAGCCTTTCCTTGAAAGGCTTTCAGCTCACCCTCAGTCCCATTCTACTGTCTGCAGTCTGTAGCCTTCCCTTGGATTTCTTGATGCCATTATCTACGTGATGTTTGAGTATACGGGAAGAAATATGTTTCTGTTGAAAACTCTGAAACTAATTATCTTGCTAGCTATGGCAATATATATAACATCCTCACTTGCTGTTATCATGAGTGTATTTACCCTGTCTCAGGTTGCAGCCTGAGCTGATGATGTGCCCTGGCTTAGAATACATGCAGTTAACACTTTCTTTAGAACTTACATAAAAGTATTGAAGATTTGCGAGATAAAGAATTCATTGACGAATTTTTCGTCAATTTTTTCCTGTTACATTTAAATGACTAGTTAGACAGAATGGAGATAGTAGTAGGACAAGTGCATGTGGTGATCATGTGGGAGGATTGGAGAGCAATCAGTATCTGGTAGGAATTGGTGCTAATCTAGTTTCTGATGGATGAAGGGTAACAGACATTTGTGAAGAATCATTGAGGTAGTTGATTATTAGTCTTCCGACAGATTCATAATTGTAAAGAGACTAAGAGCATCAAGCATCTATGGTGTTGTCATTATTTAGTAAAGCTCACTCACAAAGGGCATACCAAAGGTGGGGCCTTCAGCAATGAAACCTTTGCAACTTGGAGGTCCTGCCCTTCTTGTTCTTCTTCCTCTTTCAGTTGTTCTTCAGTTTCTTGCACACCCACCTCTTCCTTTTATCAAGTTTGTTGTTTTGTCAGTATCAAGCATGCTGCTTCCACTGGCACACTGCAATGCTACATAACAATGAGCAGAATGAAGCTCTGAGTTGAGATTTTTTTATTTTATCAACCTTTTTTATTTTAATTTTAAAAACAAAGCCTCTAAAAACTTATTTCCAAATTTAAACCTTTCGGCCAGGACAACACTGTCATGCCATGACTTTTAACTAGCGTGGCAACATTGTCCTGCCACGTGGCCAAAAAGGTTTCAATTTGAAAATAAGTTTTTCGGGGGTTTATTTTTAAATTTTAAAATCAAAGAGATTCATTTTTTTTAAAAAAAATACTGAATTGATGTGGTGTGCTCTCATTACACTCGTTTCTGTCATGTTTAGCTTTCATGTTGGCTATCAAATGTAGATCAAAAGCAGTAACTACACTCTACACATAGAGAAGAAAAGAAGACAAGCTTTGTTTGTGTGCTCCATTCTCCCATTGCACTTCCTCATGGTACCAGTGTACCATTGCCCTGTGATCTTAGGACAAACAAACAGTGGTGTCAAGCATGTTCAGAGACCATCAAATTGACAGCTGGTGTTGCCATTCCCCATTGGGGATGCTGAATCAACCCAGCTGTACAAAATGACACAAAGAAGGGATTTGCATACTTGGACCAATAAGTATGACCAACCTTTGCAGCTAATCAATTAGTACAGATATCCATTATACACACTTTGAAGCTACTTGATGCAATAGAGTTTCCTCTGCAGTTAGGTCAGGCTGTCTAACCAAGCTCCCCAAGACCTGTGTATTCTAGCATTTGGAACAGATGGTAGGGTACTAGGGTCCTACATTGATGTAGAAAAATGAAACCTGAGTTGGCTTGGCCTCTGTTTTGGATAATGGATGATAACTCATTTAAGTCCAAGATGAACTGATCTTGTCGACGAAAACCCGGTTAAGAGGCAAATCAGATGTGTTTTCGTCATAATTTTTTCACAGGTTATGAGCATGATTCAAACCAAGTAACAACCGATCCGACAAGGCCAGGTGTGTCGTGTTATGAACAGCGGCTGGAATCCAGCAGAAGGGGGCCAAAAATTGTTTGTTCTTGGTGGTCCAAGAACGATAGCAACTACGTTGTTCTGCATGGTTCCTGTTCAGGCTTTATGAAACATGTAGAGAGCAAAGAATCGCAAAGAAATCTTTGTTGATTATGTCTTCGTACCCACTTGGTGCTGGAATTCTGTCCCAACAGTTTCTTATACAACTCCAAACATTCATACTAAGATTACTTGACAAACAAAATATTAAAAAAATCTGGTAAACTACCCCTGTCGTCAGAAAACTACTGATTGTGATTTCTAAGTCAAGGTTTAGGTGAGTACTTCAGCAACTTTAGTTTGACAAATCAGTCATGTAAGCTTAAAAACATGCATATCCAGGAGATGAAGTAACTACAGCACTATTCTTTTCAGCTTATTCACCGGATTATTGAAACGGATTATTTGTTCCACGCTTCAAAAAATAAGTTTTCTTAAAAAAAGTCCTTGTACTTCATTGCTTAGACCACTTAATTTAAACTATTTGTTGTACTTCATTGCTTAGACCACTTAATTTAAACTATTTGTTAAGTTTATTTCTTAAAAATATTCAATTTATCATTCTAATTGAGTAAATAATATGCGGCAATAATCCGCTCAATAATCCAAATCAAATTGGGCCGTATACTTCTCAGAGCCAATTGTAAATCTGCAAATTTGTAGCCCTGCAAGAATTTCCAAAACCGATCAAGATTAGCAAGAATGTTCAGATTCCAAATCAAGGCAAGGCAAAGTTAGGTATCACTCTCCATGATAACATGGCACATTACTAGAGGCAGAGGCCCAGCGGCCAGCGCTAATTAGACTACAACTAAATAATGACGCTTTCCACTTGGATGATGCATCACAGTCACAGGTTAAGAGTACAGCCACAGCCCCAGAGCTAAGCTCAGCTAAAGCCTATAAACAAACATGCACTGCCAGCATTTCATTTCAGAAGACAAGTTCAGAGAGAGAGAGAGAGAGAGAGAGACCTCCTTTCTTCTCTGAATTACCGGCCATGGAGGTGGAGTCAGCGGAGTGCGAGTGCTGCGAGCTGAGGGAGGACTGCACCCGGGGCTACATCCTCGGCGTGAAGGCCGACTTCGGCGGGCGGTGGCTCTGCGGCCTCTGCTCGGAGGCGGTGAGGGACGAAGCGGCCAAGCTGGGGAGGAACAGAGGCGGCAGCGGCGGCGGCGGCGTTGGAATGGAGGAAGCTCTAAGGGATCACATGTCCTTCTGCGGCAAGTGCAGGAAGAACCCGGCATTCAGGGTCGCCGACGGCATGCGTCAGATGCTGCTCCGCCGGCGATCAAAGCGATGACATATTTTGATATTGCACTGCATTTGCATCAATGCATGTTTTACCGACAATTGATCATCGCCATTATTATCATCTTCTTCTTCATCTTGTAATCGAGTTCTGAGCAAGAAGACATTTCTCAGATAATTGAGCAAGAAGACATTTTCTTAGATAATTGAGCAAGAAGACATGAGCAGATCATCAGTATCTCTGAGTAGTTCATGTATGTAATCATCAGTGTAATAATTTAGCTAGATTGACTGTAATCATCAGCTTTTGATGGGGCAAGCTGAAAGTGAATAGAACTTGCACTGCGGAGGATTAGTAGAGGGTTGATGTAGAACTCTTCGTTTAGAGGATGTGATCGAAAATGTGATGATCAGGTACTCATTGTTCTATGTCACGACTTGCCATTTCTCTCTGAAATCACAAAAAGTTCTGCCCTTTTGGCTCTCGGTTCTTGAAGTATCGTGATATCGTCTGTAGGTGCTTTATGCTTCGAATTTTCATGTGAAATATTGTCAGCATGAAGCTTCAAATTGAGACGAAGCAATGCAGGTATTTCCTAATCTCTTATGAGTTTTTTCTTCGTACACTAGGCAAAATGTTATAATAGGACGAGACTACTATTTGGTTTAAGTTCCAGCATCTCATGATATGCCATCCTGTGCGGTTGATGCATGATCCAAAACAAAATGATCAGCTAAGAGAATCGGAGCAAGATTCCTCCTGGTTGTTAGCTTTGTGTCATGCTATACATAATTCAGACTGTTCAATTGTAAGAGATGTGGTGTACATAATTCAGATTGTTCATCTCATCATGACATGGCCTTCTCGAACATGGCCTATATAAGCCACGGAACATCTGGCCATCTCCCATCTGGGATGACCCAGAAGGTTGCAAATGAAATTTGGAGTGTACATGCCTGTTAGCTTCTCTCTCTAGGATATATTGTCGATTTTGAGTGCAGCAAGTCACGGCAACCTGTTCTTTACCAGTCTCCAAAAGCATGAAACCATGTTACATTCGAGATCAACCCAGCATGATAGCAGAACGAATATATATGATCAGGGAGTATGCAATGAGGTTGATGTCAAATTCAAGATAAAATAAGTCCCCATGAAACTAAGGCAGGAAACCAACAGTTTGCGTTAATTCTATTCAGGAGTAACCCTTCAGCAAGTATAATAACCGGGTCACTCATCAATGATCAAGACCACATCAACAGGTGAAAAGCAGATCACGTTGCGCATATGAGAAGTTACGTGCTACAACATTAACATCCAAATATATCATAAAAACTCGAAGACAGTGGAAAAAGGTCTACTTTTAAGTATTAAACAAGCTGATACAAATAGCCAAGCAGGTATTACACTGCCAGCCCAAATAGATGCTACGCTAATGTATCAAGACATCGACAAAATGTTATGACAAAAACAGTACCAGGTACAACTAGCCAAGCAGGCACTACACTGAATTGACATTCTAGCATGAGCGCTGCCTGTCAACTACGAAGATTATTCAAACTTGATGGTGGCTACGAGCTCCAGGGATGAATACCATAAAGCGCACTGGGATAAGCAAACCTGTAGCACCACAGCACAGGATCACATTAGCATTAGCCAAAGAGATCAGCTGCATAAGAGTAACACAACAAACAGAAGATAGTTACCGTATTAGGGTCTGCATGCTCAAAGGTCTCTGAAGTCTGGCTTATCCATCATATAGTAGAAGAGAGTAGAACCCCAAATACGTTTCATGAACATAAACAAGGACTAGGAATTATTGATGGTGCCCAAAAAAAGGCATACCACTACTAGATGCAACTCTAGTGGTAAAGGCATGAAAGAAAGACAGGAGAGGTCTCACATGGTAGCTATGGAACAAACTAAAGAAAAGGAAAGGTGCATGGATAAAATTAGTAGTGTCATATGGGAGCAAGAACATCGAAGATTGGAGCTTCATGAAATCCCACTGTGCCTCTTCCTTCCAAAAAACAGAAGAGACATCAAGGAGAGATCAGTGTTCCTTGCAGAACACCAGAAGCAAGAGTAGAGTGAGCCAGAGGAACTAAGGAACGTCTACAAGGTGAAGCTGAATGCATGCACTGCAAGATATTGCTATCCTACAGATATTCCACACATATAGCTGCTAGATAATCAGATGCAGACATCTAAGCATTTCAACAGTACTAAGACACTATCATACCCTGCCAGGCATGAACTACCAGGAACAAGGACAGACTACGACTAAAGGTTAATGATGTGAGACCATGGATAATGGTGATCTAAAACCTAAAGAAGGAATACCTAAAAGGCTGAAAGAACATAAGTAAAAAGAGGTGACCACAAGCTACAAAGGCTACTCAGAAACTGCTGTGCTCCCATCCAGCCAACCAACAGTCTCACCACCAAGTCATTCACCGCAGTTTCACACTGCCATGCATACTTGAGGTGCTTTGCCTGCCTGAAGTACCTCCTGTTGATGAACTATGCAGAAACATCATCCAGGTGAAAGATGGCCATTCTCGGTTACTCTATACACACTACCAAGGTTAGTTGCAGATAGCCTATGTACAAGGACCAGCCCATCAGCCATTCAGTGATCAGCGATTTTCAGATGGAGGATTCTCCTCAGATTCTCAGTCGCAATAGCAGTATCACTGTCACTAAAGAAGCTGACACCTGAGCCTGCGGTTGGTGACGATGGTGCCGACTTAGCATGCAAAGGCACCTCCACATCATCTGATTGGCCAGCAGGTGGCAACTCGAGCGAAACGCTGCGCTTCTGGTGGAGGGAGAACTTGGGTATCGGCAGCGAGCTGGGAGGCGGCGAATTAGAAAAAGCAGGGCCAGCCCAGAGCTCAGGCCAGGAGGGCGGAGACGTTAAAGGGCTTATAGATATTGCCCTGCTGCGCTTCTTCCCATGGTGTGGCTGCGACTTGGGCGTCTTCGGCTCCGGGGAGGAGTAGGTGCGTGATGGGGGTGGGGGCGGGGATGGCAGGATGCCAATGCTAACGCTGGAGTGGAAGGCTCGGCAGTTGACAGCATTGAAGCCACGCATGGACTGGGGTGATGCAAAGTGCGACGACGCCGATGATGGCTTCCTCCGGCGACCGGATGACTGCTGCTGGTGACTGCGCTGCTGCGAGATGACAAGAGCAGCCATGGCCCGACGAACAGGTGACGGTGGTGGAGCTAAGCGCGAACGGCGAAGACTTTCGTGTGCAACTCAAGCAGCTCGAGCGACAGATCCCACGAAGCCCTAGTACCAAACAAATAAAATGCGAACACATCAAAATAAGCCATTTTGATCTCAGAACTATCAGCAACGATTAGAATACACAGCAAATGCAGCTCTAATGCGAAGACAGTATATAAACGAGCAAAATGTGCCCCTTCCATCGATCTACAGGTAGTTACCTTCCAGATCTAAAGCTAAGGAGCAAATCGGAACCAAAACGAGCACAGAAATGGCGGCCCTCCTAATCAGATCCCCTGATTCGCCTCCACACTTCTCTCCTCCACCGTCCCAAAACCAGATGCCGCACGCAACACGCGAACACACCCTGCATCCACGAATCGCACCATTCAAGATCAAACAAAAACGCCTTCAAAACAGAAACCTCGAAACAGCTCACGAGCTCCAGTCCCCCAGACTCACCGATCCCGACCGGCCGACCGATCCGGGGCGGGGAAACCTCGAGAGAGGTATCCACGGGATCGTGGGGACGAAGCGGGGGGCGACCGGGCTGATCCGGCGGCTGCTCCCCGGCGAGATCTGCCTCGCGCGCAGCGGAAGGAGAGCGCGTGCTTAGGGTGGTGGTTGCGTTGAGATGGGGTTAGTGGTGTGGAAGGGGAACGACGAACTAGTCAAATCAGCTACGCGACGCACGGACTTGAAACGGGACGGCGCAAAGCCAGGTTTAATACAAAGCCGGACGCGTCCGGTCACCATCACGTGCCTTGCTATTGGGGATGGGATAAGAGCCGTCGGATCTGGGTGGTCGGCGGGAACGGACGGTGATCATGCAGGACGCGTGGTGGGGTTGGTGAATGTAAGTGTGCAGTGGGAAGAGTGGGCTCGGGAGTTGCGAATATTTTCGGGGAAATGCCACTGGGCCCTTAGGCCGTGAACGACCGTCGGTTATCGCCCAATGACCGTGGCAATGGTAATGGTAAAGGCCCAACCAAGTTTAACTTTAAATTTTTAATTATTTTTTGTTTCATGTTTTGAAGAAACCCTGCTAGCTAAGCTCACGGTCCTACGCCGCTCCATCCGATCAACCCTCAAATCGATCCTAGCCGTTCGACGACATTCAAGCATAAAAACAAAAGTTTATATTTTTAAACTTAATTCTAGAGTTGATTTTAAGGTTTTTCATAATAGTTTGTTTTTCTGTATTAGCTTTTAGTCGCTATTAACACATAAAAAATTTATCGACAATTTATTTTTATTGCTAATGAGTGTTATGGCTTATGTAATTAACGAAACGATGGTGCTGGTCTGCTGGAGTACTCTTGCCATCATGTTCATGTACTGCATTCGAATTGTAGGTTTAAAAAATTGCATATTGCAACATTTTTAACTTCCAAGATGCCATGTCCTGCGGCAACAATTATCCAATCCACTTGTAAACACAGTCAGACACAGATCCTTAATCCAACGCCACGAGCTCTCACTGCTTTCCAGAGGGCTCGAATCCAAATGGTTTTACAAAGACAAACTGGGAACATGAAAAATGAGATGCCACCGACTGGATTTCTTCTTCGGATCATCGTTTTGATCGATGACTTTAGTCTCTATACATACTCTGCTACTGGGTTCTTTTGTCGCGGCAGCAGGGATGTCTACCATTAGGGGCACTAGAATCTACAGAATGCGCCCACATTTGCAGACTAGAACAAACTCAACAGCAACAATCATATCAATTACTCACAATTTTGAGAGTGGAATGCCCCTCAACATCAAGGGGTAGAAGAGTTCACCCATATTTCTTGAGGCACAGGAGGGCTCTGGGACTCCTGGTGAGAAGGGGTTACTAGCCTTTGGACAGTCTTCAAAGCACTGGTTAACTGTGCAAATGAGGGCCGCAGATTTGGATCCCTGAGGTTTAAAAACCAAATATTAGCTCGGGTCTAGCAACACAATTGATAGTTTGAATAAAGTACTTTATTGATGCAACATAAAATACGTTTGTTTCTAAACACTCACTTCTGCCAGCATTCCCATATGATCCTTGCAACTAGAGGATCGATTTCCTTGGGAATATCGAGCCGCTTGTCTTGGAAGCCGACTGCCCCCACAACTTGCATTGGATTCATTCCACTCCATGGCATCCTAAGTGTTGCTAATTCCCACAAGATGACACCAAAGCTGTAAACATCGCACCTGCAGAAATTTCAGGTGATGTCTGAGTGAGATTACTGCCACACCAATTAAACAAGGAAAGCTGAAAGGTTTGTGAGGGAGATGGTGTCTCCATTTCTATAAGTAGAGACTGGAAGACAAACATCATGTCCTCTGTAACGCTGAACAACTTTGAATGGAATGCCCAGAATGAAAAAAATAAAAATAAATGAACAAGCTAGGGCAAAAGCTAATGGTTACTGAAACAAAAGCCAGAAAGGAACAACTTACTTTTCATTTGATTGTTCATTCCGCAAGACCTCAGGTGCCATCCACTCAGGCTGGCAAGATATCAAAAACAGAAATAAATGTTTATGATCAAAGAAGGAGAGAACTCATCCTGCTACAGTTCGATTAGTACTTACAGTTCCTGCAGTGGATTTGGATGATAAGAATGTACTGTGCTTCAAGCGTGAAAGTCCAAAATCACAAACCTGTTCACATCATTGGTGAGCCAATAGACCAACACACTCATAAATATGACTGACCAGTCAAATTTTAGTTATTAAAAGGTAAAACCAGCACAATACCTTCACATTCCAGTTATTGTCAACCAGTAGGTTTGGTGATTTAAGATCCCGGTGAACAATTGTCGGTACACTAATGTGGAGGCAATTCATACCTTTGGCCTTAAAGAGAAAACAGCCTTTTTCACAAGCAGGTATAAAAATAAACAAACATGCCAAGAAAACATACAAAATAGTTACCACGTCAAGGGCCATTTTGATTCTACGCTTCTCATCAATTTGGCAATTAGGGCGGTGAAGGATCTTATATAAGCTTCCCCTGCAAAGGATACAGTAGTAGTCAAGGGTGAACCATTGATTCATCGAACATGACCAGTACATTCATTATAGAGCTATAGACTTGCTCAGAACAAGAACATGAGCATGAGCTGCACTATAATATACTAAATATTACAGATAGATGTCACCTCCCACGCACAAGTAAATCATTACATTTATTGTGCTTCTTATTAAGACAGGTATTTCAACTACAGCATGTTGAACCTCCAGTGTTATATTCCATTTTTAAGTTGGTAAAATAGTCCTTCCAGCTAGAATGCTTTCTACGTTATCTACACCATGATACTTTATCATAAACACCACTTCACAACCAGCGCGGTAAAAACCACAGCAGAAAATTTGTATACCTTGGAAGATACTCAGATACAATAGATAAGTTTGGAGGGCGAGTAACAGCACCCATGAAGAGAACAATATTTGGATGACGCAGTCGACGCATAATCCGCACCTTGTAAACAGAAAGTATATCGCAAATTAAAACATCGCAGCAACAATGAATTAAAAATTATAAATAAATGAATCCATGCTGCAGCCAGTAAAGCTCTAAGATATAAAAACATATAGTTTCACCTACTTCACTCCGGAATTCATCCAAAGCATCACCATAGAAATCTTGATCCAAGAATTTCTTGACAGCTACTTCCTGCAAATAAACGAAAATGTTTTTTTTACAGAAACAAAACAATAAAGAATTTAACCTCTTGGAAGAATGGGAAGCCTAAAGATGGAAATGAAAGGAAACAGTTTCTTACTGTTCCATTCCAATCAGCACGGTACACCTCTCCATATGAACCTGTTGGGAGGAGGAAGAAGAATTTCAAGTTGTTTTCTCACAGTGAACACAAACACATAAGTTTGTGCAATAAATTGGCACCAAATAATGCAATTAATTAAAAACACGTAGCTGAGCTATAATAATATAGCTGACATATTGTTAAAGATTTGTCAGTTCAACTTGTTACTGTGAAGGGCAGCAAGGAACATGTCAAATCTTAAGTTGCAGGAAAATACCTAAGCCAATCCTTTCACCAATCACAAGATCTTCCCAATGAATTTCACATTCAGACACATCATCGAACATGTTGTCTAGCTTGTGCGACCTAGCAAAGGATGGTGAAACGGATTCTGGATTCCTTGATGGCATTGATGTGTCCATGAATCTGTCAAGTGGAGATTTCTTTGGATCAGGATGTAACTTCTTATTTTCTTGCTTTCCATCATAGTTTTCCTTGTGTTCTTTTGCTTGATTTTGAACTGTACTTGTTGGAATCCTTCCTTCTACAGAATTGTTCCATTTATGCCTTTCTATCGGTTGTTTATCCCCCTGTCTAGAATTAATAAGGCCTTTGTCCAAATCACTGTACAGAACCTTATCAGGAACCTTCCCCATCCCAGCTGTAGAAGCCATCTTCATCGCAGAGGAACCAACCATACTATTATCATAATTATGAGCTGCCATGTATGGTGTATCAATGCGCGCTCCAACATTAAGATTAGTATTTTTTGCAGATGGCCGTGGCACCTGAGATGACGATGCAGCATTATCACCAATATTTCTACGTGCAAATGAATCCTCAACATAATTGTACTGCTTGTTGTTGGAAACGTCATTGTAAGGAGACCAATTTTTCATAACCAATCGCTGTTGTGGTCTTCTTGTGCTAGGGACTACATTCTCTCTGCGTCTTTGCAACTCATTATTTCTATTATCTGGCACATTTAATGGCACTGGAGTTCTTGTGGACTCCCTACCCCCAAAAGGATTAAGTTCGGCAAATAAGTTGGACTCTGAATTCCCTTGCAAATCTGAAGCAAGTTTTATAATCTCATTTCGTGCATTTATAATCTCGTTCCGTGGATGTTCTCCACCTGGAAGTACGGTTTTCTGCTGCAATGATATACCAGCGGAGGTTGATGGATCATCTGATTGTCCATGAGAAGCTAACATCCAAGAACTATCAAAAGCACTTCCAGCAGTAACAGATGATGTGCCACTTGAAGAGGCCTGTGAAGATGTGGTGGCTGCATCTTTTTCATATCCAGATTGACTGGCCGATATCCAATTGCCACTGCTAAACAAAGGCAGTTGGCCACCTTTATGTTCGGGTGGTAATGCATTGGCAGTGAGATTAGAATCACTTGTACTTGACAACTCGGCCAGCTGATTCTGGGAGAGTCTTCCATTAGAATTTAATGAGTTGCCCTTCCAACTTAAGACGTCTGATGGAATAAGAGTACCAGGAGCAGCCATGAGATCAACCAAAAACTCCCTACAAATGCAACACACAAACCCACTTAGAAAATGTAAGGCATCAATACCAAATTAATTAAAAATATATTTAAAATGAATAAATAAATAAATAAGTATTTGGATTGTTTTTCCCAGAGAAATAACTATGTTGTGAACAATACGCAATGATAAAATACATCAATACCTTTCATTGTCCATCTTTATTATGTTAATAGCATCATCATCATTGCCAGTATAATTACTCCCTTTGACAAGCTTGCACGGAATGCCAACGCTATCAGCAAGAATCTGCAGAAAGATATACAATAGCCATAAGCAAACATCTACATATGTTGGACAAATGAGGAAATCTTGTTCTACATTCAATATAACGAAGAGTTTCTTAATTTCTTGTTGACTCTCAAGCATTGATTGCATTTTTGGACATCGTAAACACACATGGCCACCCTCCCCTCAAACAACACATGCACGCGCACACACACGGAGAGAGAGAGAGAGAACTGACCTTGAAAAGTAGGGCACGGTGACGAGACAGGCCTATCTTGATGCAGCCAATAGGCAACAAACTTGTGTGTAGTGAGGTTCTTAGCTCAGTGCTCTTCTCTAGCCATCTAGTTAGCATGTCATTTGCATCTTTCACAGGTCCACCCATATGATCTGTAACAAGCTCAGCTATTCTTTGAACTAAGGCCGCAATATTTGCAACAGGAAAGTCAAGCAGAATGCATTGTGCAACTTGTTCCATCTCCTGTAAGGTGGTATCAATGGCACGATTGATTACAATGACTTCAAAGCCCAGGTCACCTATGCCTGTTTGAAGATCTGCTAGTGATGGCATCTTCCCTTGCTTGGATGATTCCATAGAGGGGCCAAAAATGTCATAGAAGCCATCAATAACTTTCTCATGATAATCAAGAAAGTTGTAGTCCTGAAAGTCACAATAGGAGCACAATGATAGAATGTCAGACAATCCAGCAAGCAAGCATACTTCAGAACTAGGTATATCATCCCGAAGTTTAAGCTTAACTGACACATCATGGAGGGAAAAAAGTGATCTACCAAGCAAAATATCTACAAATGAAATAGAACTAAGTAATGGCATGGCATCAACCCAACACATAAAAAACATAGATTGATGTAACAAGCCTACAAGAGTACAACTGCCTGCAGAAGAACCTCCGGTCTGGAACATCTTGTCATCACCTTGTAATATCATCTACTCCCTCACCATCCACAGAAACAATAGTTGTATATTCTTTGGTACTATTATCCAATTTAAGACTCTGATTTGTGGGATTTTATCATAATACACCAGCAAAAACATGGCAATGCATGTTGTAGAAGTATTTTTTTATTAGTTGTATTGCTTTAATGGGTTGATCACAGGGAAACCTGGAAGAGACCAAGGGGGTAATTCCACTATCCACAATGAACGAATACACATAGGTGCTAGATAGTAGCCCTTCTCTACTCTACGTGTGATTTTGCATTCCACGGAACAAGGTGAATATTCACATTCACATGGTCTAGGCCATAGCCACATAAGCTACTATCCAATCCATTGGTTGAATTTGAATGTGAATCATAACATATATGATTGTAGCATGGATTATAGTGCTGGTTGGTAATCATAACATGTAACGCAATCCTTGATACACCGCGCTAAAGTCTTTACTGTTGTATGTACTAGAAGGCAATGCAACCTAAAATCTCACTAGTGGCAAGGTTACATAGTTAAGCATATGTCCATCTCGAATCGAATCCATGGTGATGGGGGGACTCACCCGGTAGCGGCGGGAGAGCGCATCCGCGGTGTGCTCCTCGTCCCGGCCGGCGGCGAAGCGGTCGCCCCTTCCGAGGCTTATCAGTTTGGCCTTCCTGATCTGCTCCCCGTCCAGGTCACCCACGCACTCGCTGTTGGACGCCGACAGCGCCATCGCCAGCTGCATCTGGAACTCCTCCTCCGACAACATGTAATCCTCCCCACCTGTTCCCCCACCCCCGCCCCCGCCCGCCGCCGCCCCCGTCGGCGTCGCGGCGGCGGAAGGGGACGACGACGATACCGTCGACAAGGATAGCGCCGGCGGGCCCCCCGACGGGGAGCTCGCCGGAGAAGGCGACGGCGGCGTCTGCTGCGGCTGCCCCTGCCCCGGCGACGACGCGGGGTCGTTCGACCGGTGCTGCCACTTGATCTTACTCTTGAACAAATTCTTCATCTCGTAGACTACGTCTCGGCTCGATCCCCAATACCCCTCCCCGTACTCCGCCGCCGCCGCGATCGATCGGCGGCTACGAGGAGCAGCAGCGCAGAAGCGTGAGCAAGCGAAGAAGGCCGCGACGGCGAGGTTGGGGAAAGGGTAGAAGAAGCGTGGGGAACGAAAGGAAAGGAAGTTTCCGAGGGGTTAGACTGCAAAACGTACGCGCGTGTAAGCTTAGCTTAGTAGTAAGCGTAGCCCGCGCGGGGGGTTACTTGTAATGGGGCGTCGAGTTGGGGGTTAATTACCGAAGGAAGCCACTCGGGCGGGTGGGTTTAGCTTAGCAGCAGCGGGAGGGACACGGAAGAGGGGATGATTACGCGGCGGGGGCGCGGAGATTGGGACGTTACGCGAGTGAGAGGACCGGCAGCCGTCGATCGTGGATGGGACCCACCTCCCTCCCCCTGTGGGGTAGGTTGGCGGCAGAGTGGAGGAGAGGATGTGCATGCACCGGGGAGGCAATCCTGACACCGTGGGCCCGCTTTACCAGTCTCACATAATTGTTCAACAGAAGAGGAATAGAAAGATTCTAACCGAGAAATTACAAAACACAAAAAATATATAGGTATGCCTGATTGATTGGACGCATGAAAAATATAGAAAATGAATGAGAGAGAAAGATTCAAAGAAAAAAATTTTAAGAGATTAGACATCTTGCCAAGTTTTCTTCAAAATCTCTATAGAATTATTCATTTCATAGGAATTTCAAAAGATAGGATGAAATTCAATTATGTGATTCAAATATCTTCATAGAAATTTTTTATAAGATTAAAATTCTTTAAAATTCCTACATTTTTTTCTACAAATAAAAGGAGCACTGAAACTATTGCTTCACTGCAACTTCAACTAGGTAGTATTTCAGAAAACTATAACAACAGCAAGTGATTTTGTTAAAAGAGAAAACAGTAATTTAACCCCTACACGTGAGCCTAATTTGCAACCGGCCTTTTGATAAAATCATGTCGTCATTGTAATTCTCTGAAATGTTTAATTAGCTTAAGGGGCAGCGTAGTGATAGTTTCGAGTTTCGACAAACTAGTTGCGGTATTATGGAATTACTCTTGTTCATCTAATGGTAACACTCGTTCCGAGTGATCCATTTGGTTAATGGACTAAACTGAATAAGTCATTTGCATTTCTTTCTAATCTAATCACGATCAGTCGTTCAGTGTGCGTGCCTGTGGATCATATAATTTGGTTAGTGTCCCCTCATGTGCAAGGCTCATTTGGTTCGCTGCGGATTATATAATTCAATTTCAAAATTTAAATTTTGATGGTGATATGACTTCGTATATGTTCTCTTATGAAATCTCCATACTTTTTTCAAGAAAAAAAGACATCTCTGCCTGTGAAGTTGGAAGCTTCAGAAACGAAAACGGCAGTGAGGAAAATGGACAGATATTGTAGTAGTTCAGGCGAAGCTATCGGAGCTGGGGCGAGGGGATCATGAGAAGCTTCGTGTTCATGGTCAAGAAGAGGCGAATTAGCACTCTGATTCTCTCCCTCTGGTCGGCGATTACGCGTGTAATCTACCAATCCGACTGGAGAAAACCTGTGTAGCTGTATGATTCCGAGGCATCCATGTCGACGGGCAGGCAGATTTCTGATCTTTTTTGGACGCGGCAACTGCTCCAAGCCTCCAATCCTCCATTGGGTAAGGAAAGAAGAAAACGACCGGGCGATTGGTACTTTGCATGACAATTGCTTGATTTTTATCTCTCTCATTTTTGTTCGTTCTCAGGCCAAGAGGTGACCGCTACACCGCATTCACCGTCAACGATTCCATGGTGAACAGCTACCTGCCAGAAACAAGAATATGAGCGATACTTTCATCCGATTCGAAGGGTAAAGAATATTCTTGTTGTTCAGAGTTCAGACTGTTCTGTGTGATTGGCCAGCATGGCGTGCACCATCCTTGTAATCTCATGGAAAAGAGAGAGAAGAGCACTCGATATTTCGGTGCCTGAATCTCAAAGTTCATTAGCCATTCTTGGCTCTCCCATACTTGGTTCATTCTGTAAAAAAAAAGCATGATCGATTAATTTTTCAGAAAGAAAGAACATAACAAAACAAGGCCAGAAATGTGAGATAAAGACAGATTGTATAGGTAGTTTTTTTAGATAATGAAGATTTTATAGGTAGTAGTAACTCAGTATAAACCTGTGTGGTTTTTTGCCCCAGAGTGGACACTATGTAGCCCCACACTTTCAGGTTTCAGATAAGCAAAACAAAAACGACAAGCACCTAGTACATGAGGACGTCTGCCTTCCAGCTGAACCTGAAAGCCACAACCTTGGGAGAGAGACAGAACATCATGATCAGGCACTAGCAGCAAAAGAACAATATTATTTACTCCACAACATATCACCAGGAAAAAGAATAATCACTCTAGCTTACTGGTAATCACTAGTGAGGAGTAGTAAAGAAGACCACAACGCCGCAACCACCACTTGTGCTAGTAGTGCATATCCAGATTAGATGACGCACAGAAATGGGTGAGCTCACGAGACAAACAAAAACCCTGGACGGCGGCTCAGATAAGCTCTGAATATTGAGCAATCAGCGCTTGCTCACTGGTGCATATCCAAACAAAGGTTAGACAAGCAGTCCAAGTCAGCTAAGTAAATTATCTTCGATTCCTATCAGTTCTAGGATATGAGTCATTTGACAAGGATTTGAGAGTCACTTTACAGTAAGACTAACTTACCACACTTGACACTTCACCCATGTTAGTACCGAATAGTGTTCCATTTTACCTGCCAAACCCGGTTAAGGCCGCAAGCCGTATCAGCTCAGCTAAGCAAATTATCTTCCCATTTCTATCAGCTTAAGGATCTGAGAGTCATTTGACAGTAACACTAAATCACCACACTTGGACACTTCACCCATATCGGTACAGAATAGTGTACCATTTTACCCATTTTACCTGCCTAACCCCGGTAAGGCCACAAGTATCTGACCGGGCAAAAATACCTTTCCCGCATGTAGGATGTCTTCTAGCACTCTTACCTGAACCACAAGTTGCCTGCTCCATTCTTTTCCTTCCCAGTTTCTCTTCAATCTTAGAAACCTTTCCAGCCAGTTTCCCAAGCCATCTATCCAGCATCTCATATCATGACTTGATCGGTTATTACTGGAGTAGTAAATATAACAGCCAGAATTAAAAAACAGCAAAGTGTCAAGTGATATGTAGATTCCGTACCCTGAATTCCAAGACCAGAAAGAAAACACACACAGATAGGAGAAGTACCTAACCCAAGGGGATCACCGGAGCAGTGCTGTGGTCTGAAACCGTTGGAGCAGCGCCCCATGTTTGGCTCGCGCACAGCGGCTTGGAGCCAAGGATTACTGGGGAAACAGCCAATACCGCCCTTATCTTCAACTCCACCGGAGCCCACCCCACCCGCGCGCCGTGACGTGCCCCGCCCGGCGCCCCACCACGCCCAGCACCAGCAACACGAACAAAACACACAGGCACGGACACCGGGACATGCACCCCCTCCTCCTATCAGCGACTCCAATCTTCATCGTATCCAGAGAAAGATAAAATAAAGTTAAAGATACGTAAAAAAAATCATTATCAAATTTAATAAATAAATTTATTGGATATTTTTAAAGTAACTTTTATATATAAAGTTTTTATATAAAATACACCGTTTAATCGTTCCAAAAATCTGTCCCTCTAGCGTCTCGCTCTCGCCTCCTCTTTTGCCTCCACCTGAGTCGTGTGATCCCTCTCCTCTCCCTTTGGGCTTATCTCACTCCCTGCACTGCACCACAAGACACGTCAAGAAAAGAGAGAGAAACAACCTAGTGACACCTGCTTTTGCTTGGCCTTTACCTATAAATCCAGGCTCCCTCTCCACCCTTCGCCTGCCCAACCAAACCAAACCAGCAGCAAGAAAGAAAAGGAAAAAAGGAGAAAGAAACACATACATGAGGATCCACCCATCACCAGCCACGACCGCCGGCGGCAGCTGCGGCAGCGGCAAGAAGGATCTCCGGCGGCTGCCGCACGTGTACAGCAAGGTGCTGGAGCTGCCGTTCCCGGCGGACACCGACGTCCCGGTGTTCGAAGGCCCCGACGCGTTCCACTTCGTCGTGGCCGCCGGCGCCGGCGAGGTGCGTGTGCGCACCGTCAGGATCCACCCTGGGGTTGTCAGGGTGGTGGTGCAGGCTGTGGCGGCCGGAGGAGGCGTAGAAGACGACGACGACGATATGGAGCTTGACAAGTGGAGGTCCCGGCTGCCTGAGGCGAGCTGTCCGGCGATGGCCGTCGCCGGCTACGTCAACGGGCAGCTCGTCGTCACCGTGCCCAAGGGGCGTGGTGGCGGTGAAGGCGACAACGACGGCGGAGAGGAGGTCTGGAGGTGCTGCAATGGAGGAAAGATTAGTGGCAGGCTGGTGGTTGTACGGTAGAAAAATCAGTAGAGTGGTAGCCTTTGTCTGCGCTAATTGTTCATCTAATCTACTTATCTAGTAATGTCTTGCCATCTTTGTTTTTGGGTAAAGATGGGTTCTTTGATGTTTCTCTTCCATCATAGTTCAAGGAAGAGCTGTTTCATATGCTATCTTCAAACAGCTTTTCTTGAGGCAAGGGAAAGAAGCTACTGTAAGTTTTGTAAGTTGTAGCTTCTTTTTGTTTTGTTTTTTTCATTCCTGAAACCAATTGTAAATACAGGAGAATATGTGATGAATCTTTATCTTGATTTTTCTCTTCATTCAGTTTGGGTTTAAACCGTGTAAATCTTCACTAGATTTGTCAGGTTATTTTATTACTGTATCTGAAGGTCAGTTGCCAATAGGCCCACTTGGTTGGTGCAGCATTTCACATGGATCCATCAAATCTGTCGTACTTTAGTGGCCCGCGGTCTGCCCCGAAGTGTCTGGTAGCTCTTATCTGCAATAATTATTTGACACAAATTTGTTTTTTGCTAATGCATCCACAGAAATACTGAAAATGTTTTCCCAATTTCGGCAGAAATTGAAGGAATTGCCTAATTCCCATAAAATTTCTACAGAATTTCGAGGCCTAACTCCTCGTATGCATTAGCATACTGCCAGAAAACTGTACGAAGAGAAGTCCACACAAGCAATAATATAATCTTAGAACCATCTATAACTGAAAAATATATCACTACAATATGCTTTATGTACCATAAAAGTTGTGTCAGTTGACAATCCATGGTTTATAAGAAACCTATAGCTGCATACCCTTTGTTTCATTGTATGTTATTTTATTTCTACTTGCCATTATCTTCTGTGACTATCTGAACCGAAGTTAGTGATAACGTAGTTCATCCCCCTATCAGGCTATCACTCTCAGTTCAAATTCAAAGTATTAAAAAAATTCACCAGGCCGGTGACGGAACGGCCGGCAATTTAAATTCAAAGTATTAAATTATGATAGATCCAGAATATCTGTACATGTCTAAACAAATTTCAGATTAAGTTGCAAACGAAAGGAAACCGTTTGGTATGTATAGAAGAACGCCAAATAGCTGGTGCAAAGCAAATCGAAAGGGGATGGAAAACCGGTGCCTAACAAAAGGGAACCTGGTTCGTTAAAGAGTCCACGGCATCATGGACAAGAGCAGATGAACCCTATCAAGATTAGATGGACCACACAAGTTGTGTTGTTGGGACTTGGGAGTATGCATCATGTATGCATGAATCTTTGTTTAGTACCAAACATAGCTTTATGACGATGATCCTTCTCTAAATAAATGAAATCATTTGATAGTGATTATTTGTACCAATGTATCAGTACTGCAGGCAGCTAGAGAATCGCTTCATTTTTAAGTAAGAAAACAATCGATGGAGATAGTGAGATCCCCACAAATTGGGTCTGGAAAGCACTAAAACAAGCAATTGTCACATAATAAATTACCTAATGGAAGTAATGTTAGCAGGTATGCCTTCATTTGATATGATCACAACGAACAAAGGCTAAAGAATATGGAGCATATTTTTATATACCAGAACGGCAGGACCAGGATATATTACCAAGTATCTTTATTGTGTCATATAATGAAATGTTGGAAAGAAAGTACATGTTTAATGACCTCATTATACCAGCTAAGAAATTGCAACAACGAAATGGTAAGAACATCAGGACTGAAACATGAGGTCAGTGTCTCAAATATGAAAGAGTATGCCGTACGAACACCAGGTCTGAAAAAGTGGAACATCATCGCCTCAAAGCAGACGTACCTAAATGACAAGTCAGATACCTTTCTTCAGCTTAATCCATCTCTCGCTGCTATTTTCTCAGATGTAACACCTGGAAATTCAGGGTCTCGAGATAGCATCTAAAGAAATCCCAATTGCTTCTAAAGCTCACTAGCATATCTTGACTGAATAGATGCGTGCAAAATCAAGCATGATGCCCAGGTAACTGCATTTTCGTCCCATATGCATGCACATCATCAATGATCTACCATGATAATATATCTGAGCCTGATATCTTTCCTATCCCCTGGATAGAACGAGGCAAAGAATCTGAATGGGGTCCCGTTCTAACAAACTCTAATCCAGGAGGCCACAAGTTCATGTGGCCTGATGCCTTGTGGGTTCTGGAAATATCAGATGTAGGAGATCACAGAACAATGAATGTTTTGTAGGAGCTCATGCAAACCCAGCTTCCCTCATATCTTTTATGGCCGAGTCGAGCCTTCCGTGTAAATTGAACCTCTGATATCCAGAAATCAATATATCATAAGTAGACCGGGTGAGCTTGTACAAACTCCGTATTCGGTTTAAGAATAGATCCAACCTATCAAAGTCCTTGTGACGAAAATAAGAACAGATAACAGCCTCAACATCCTCTGAGCGGGCAAAAACCATGTCATTATCCAACATCCGGAAAATTGCTTGCTCCATATCTGACAAGCGGTCAGCATTAGCATAGAACCTGATAATTCCACAGTGCAGCTTAGTTAAAGAACCCGTGTGCATGCCTTGTACTAGGGAAAGTAACTGGTCCAGTTCATCAATTTTGTCTTCATACAGACATAATCTTGTTAACCTCTCAACTGTAGTTTCACTCAACTCTTGATTCCCATCGCTTACAAGTTCCAAAAATACTTTTACCCTGTTAGGGTCTTTCCTTCTTGAAAGCAGCTCAAGCTTGGCCTCCAGTATAGCAAAGTTTGGCTTAATTTCAAAGCAAATCATTTCTTCAAATACCACTTCAGCATCATCTAGCCTGTCCAACTTCACAAAACCTGTGATCAAATATTCAAAGGCCTTAATGCTAGGAGTAAATCCTGCATCCTTTGATGCCAGGTACCAGCTCATCATTGCATGGCCACTCCCAAGCCGTGAAAATGCAGAAATGAATGCATCATATGTAGCGGAGTTGGGCTTGCAATCCTCTATGTCTTCCATAGTCTCATATAAGGTCGTTGCAGCAAGGAGATCTCCTACTGACAAGAAAGCATCGATAAGGGCATTGAAAATGCCAGTGTTCAGTTGAATTCCAAGTTCCTCCACGCATTCAAAGACTCTCATCGCAAATTCTGCATTCTTTGTCTCTCGACAGAAACGGATTATCACTGAGTAGGGCTCACAATCATGGATCCCTTCCTTGATTAACTTCTCTAGCTTCCATTCCAAGACCTGAATCAGTGTTGATTCTATCTTAGCACGCAATAACAAAGATCTCTCACTAGAATGCAAAAACATGTATAATTCGGCAAAATCGTCATGAAGACTGAAACAGAATCAGCACCAATGTACTCAGTAACAAGTAGATCATATCAGGCTATCAATAGTAGCTCCTTTCATTATATAATCATGCACCGAAAGCTCGCGGTCCAATAGTTCTACTCACTCTAGAAGCTATATCATGCTACCACCAAATGCATTGCAGATCTGATTCCGACCTAAACGAGAAAGGGAGAAATTTCTCTGCGCCAAAACACTGATACTAACTAAACCAAACAACACAGCTCAACTGACGCTTGAGCGGGGAGAAGAAGGGTATCAAACTCACGAGGTTCGCCTTAGACGGGGAAGATGTGCGGAGGAGGGCGGCGGCGAGGGGCTCCCAGAAGGCGGCCGCCGTGGAGCCGCCGCTCGCCTCCTCCATCGTCGCCTTCACGCGGTACTCTGGCTCGGCGACAAGGCGCGCGAGCAAGGCGCTGGTTTCCGCTTCCACCCCTAAGGCGGCGGAGGCGGCGGCCGCAGTCGTCAGCCCGCGCCACAGTCGCCGGCGCGCGGCGGCGATCGCCATCGGTGATCGGCGGCGGCGGCGGTAGCTTCTGCTTCGCAGGTGAGGAGCTTGACGACTCACAAAACCCAGTAAAAACCCATTAGAGAACCGCGTGGTAAATGGGCCTCTTATCCACCGTAACACAATCACGGCCCATAATTGTAGCCCATCTACGCGCAATACGTTCGGCCCAATAATTATGGGCCGCACGTACACCAGAATCCCGTTTCCGGCCTAATCGACATAGGCCGTAATAAGTTCACTTGAGATCCCTCATCTTTCCGTTCGGCCCAGTAAGTACAGGCCTCACAGCTGCCAGGCCTAGCCATTAAATAAACGGCCTGGCCCATTTTTGCATTCCTCGGCTGGAGCTCACCATACCGAACCCTAACGAATTTTTTTTTATTTTTAGATTTTTTTCTTTTAATATTTACATAAATATTATAGCGGCGAAAATATTTGCAGAAATAGACCCTGCCGCCCTCCACTTGGACGGAAAGCTGACGTGGCACACACGCGCGAGACGGCTGTTTAATGGAGCTGGGAATTTTGCACGTGGCCTTCATGTCGCCCTGGCAGAGGGCGGCAAGGGGGCCACGTGCAAAATTCCCAGCTCCTCATCCGGGGGCCTGCCATTTTGCAGGTGGCCCCCTTGCCGTCTTGGTAGAGGGCGGCAGGCCCCATCGCCTATAAAAGGCATGCCGCCCTGCACTTATCCCTCATTTCTCCCCTCACCTCTCCACATTTAAAAAAAAGGAGAATGGGAGGAGAAGAAAAGAAGAGGCGAAGCCCTGCCGGTTTGAAACTCTGATTTCAGGTAATATTTCTAGATCATATACGTGACTAAATGTATAATGTTAACTAGGGTTTTACTTGTATTTTTGTAGAACTTTGTTTAAATAAATGCACTATATGAACTAGGGTCTTAGCTGTGGTACTGTAGAACTTTGTATTGTTAGATATAGATAACTTAGTAGATCTGTAGTATTTATAGTTATTAGGTTTGTAGTTTTAAATGTTGTTGAGTAACATTACAATAGCATATATAAAAATTGAGGTATAGCATATATAAAAATTGAGGTACGTTGCTGTTAACAGCAGATTTTCGTAATCTACTCGGAGAGGAAAGAGAAAACCGATGCAGAGAAGAAGGAGCGCTCTGAGTCGAGTCAGTTACCGTATCGGACTCAATAAGCGTATCGGACTGGGAGAAGCGCTAGTAGAAAGGGTGTATCGGCCAATTCGGATTCAATACGGCCATCGGCCGATAGAGTCAGAAAGTTGATAAAGTCAACATGGGCTTGGTTTGGGCTCGAGATAAACTTTAAGGAAATTGCCAAATAGAGATAAGGCTCGGTTTTAGGCAATTGTATCTTGTAGATTAAGTAGGTTTAGATCTAATTTTTGGTAATAGTCCGCCGCAAGGACTTGTTTGTTAGTTAGAGATATGATCGTGTCCTACGTGGATAATGTTGTAATCTCGGGTATAAATATCCCGATAGCTTGTACATAGAATCTCTCTCAATCTCAATCAATCAAACACAAATCAATCTACTTCGGCGCATCGCCAACCCTCGCAAGAGGTTAGCTTCCGGCGAGTTCTTGCTTTCCCAGAGCAGAGGTAAGAACTCGTACCCGACGATCTACATCGTCGGGGCTAGCGTGTCGCTTTAGGCACGTTAAGCCCTGATGATGTGATCGTCGTTTATCATGTTTTGGATAATCTCGATGTGGCTTCCTAATTCTGTCTCGCCAGTGATTAACTCGTTTTAGGGTTTATTGCCGATGATGGTCGAATTAGTTTGCTCGTTTAGATTATCCACAGCATCTACCATCCCCAAAAGCGATCGATGGCTTGATTTTCTTTGTGTTAATTCTCGATTTACACTTTGAGTTGCTATCGACCTTAGTCGTGTTTTGAGATTTAATTTAAAGTCTGTTTTCGATCGTGATTAAGGATAGCACCAGGATTTCAGCCGGTCTTACCTAATGCATGTGATTATTTATGTTTTTACATGTATTTGCCACTTGTACGAGCAAATCGTTAAATATAAATATATTTATTACAGGGTATTCTTAGGGCTTCTCTGTGATTGGTATATCTGTATTGACCGATTGACTTGTATAAGTTTGCACTAGGGTTTTAGCTAGTGTATTTATCTTCATACATCTCTCATCGGTCGATTCCATTAAATTGCCACAAACATATTAGCATGTGTAACACCCTGATTTTCGCCCGTCGAAAAATTTATTTTATTAAAAACCTATTTTCAAAAATTTGGTTCTTTGAGTGTACTTAGGATTATGTGCCAAAGATCTTAATTAATTCTTTTCTTGTGAACTCACATTCTCCGCCAAATCCGTTCCCTCCAAAATATCTTTCCAAATAATTTTCCTTCCATCCGGAGATCCTAGCAATATTTGTTTCCGGAATCCTACCACCAACAAATATTTTTGTGCAGTTACATATCAAAATTCGACGGCCATTTCTCTCGTCAAATTTAATCGTGCACCGATGGAACCGACAAAAGCCGAGTTTTTCCTTCTATTCCTCTTTTCTCCAAATAAAATCCTCGTGTTCGGATTTTTGAATCCGAGACGCATCCTAAATCACTCATCCAATTTTTACCCATTCTAAATTATTTTGCTTTCTACTCACTCCATTCAATGCAAGCCAAAATACTCATCTACTTTCCTGAACACACGAGGCAGCAACAAGCAACATCCATCCTCTCCCAGCATGCATGCATGCACACGTCCTTCATTTCTCTGCCTCCTCAGCCCCATGCCAAAACAATGGTTAGGCACCGTCCCTGCAAATCGGAGATTAGGCACCGTCCTGCACTGTGCACTGAGCATGGTTAGGCACCGTCGCCGCCTTCTCCGCCGAGCAAACGGCCATTTCTGCACACGGTCCAGTGCGCCATGGCACCGCGACGAGCTCGCCGGTGTCACTCATCCACGCCGAAAGGTGTGAACCGAGCTCACCCATGCCGCACCGGCCACTGTCCTCGCTCTACTGTGCCTCCCTGCCGACGACGACCGCCGAACAGGGTCGTCGGCCCCACTCGGCCAAGCCGCCTTGTCGCCGTCCGCCGGCCGCGACGGCTATAAAAGCCACTGCCCCGTCGTCGTCCTCCTCAGCCTCCAAGCTCTCCCATCCCCACTGTCGTCGTCTCTTCTCCATCCCAAACCAGTGGCTGCTGCCATCACAACGACGGGCCAAACGCCGTCGTCGTTCGGCCAAGCCGCCTGGCCGAACGCTCAGCCCGGCCATCGCCCAGGCCGAGCCAAGCCCCCGGCCGTCTCCCGGCCAAGCCGCCCGGGTCACCTCCCCGTCCGTCGTTCGGCCGAGCCTCCCGACGTCTAGCCGAGCTGCCCGAGTCGCCTCTCGGCCGTGCGCTGCCGCGCACTGTGCCGACGAGCCGCCACGCCAGGCCGCCCTTGCGTCGCCCGGCCGATGCCCTCCCCGAAGCCTTTGGCGTCGCCGCGCCCGGCCGATGCCATGGTGCACTGCCGCGCCGCCGCGCCAGTGCTGCGCCACTATCGACGCCTTCCCGGCCGAGGCCAGCGCGCCGTCGCCCCCGCTCGGCTCGCCGCCTCGAGCCGCCATCGCCTCGGTCGCGCGCGCCGCTGGGCCGCCTCCCCAGCCACCGCGGCGCTGCCGTGCCCCAGCCGAGCCGGCGCCCGCGCGACGCGCCACGCCGCCCCACTCCGCTCGGCCGGTGCCCCTCCCGCTCGGCCTCTCCTCCCAGTAGGGAGCAGAGAAAGAAGGAGAGAGAGAAAGGAAGAAGGAGAGAGAAGGAAAGGATAAGGAGAGAGGAAAAGAAGAAAAGGAAGAAAAAAAAGAAAAGAAAAGGGGGTGGGACCCACATTTTATTCTCTCCTTGCAGGCCATTGGCCGCAGACTTCCAGAAAGTCTATATTGCATCCCTCTCGTTGTCGGGCTAAGCCCACGAAATTCTCTATAAAGTCTACATCACCTCCCCTACTTCATTGGGCCAACCGGCCTGATACTCTATCCACAAGTCCATATCACATCCCTCTTGTTCCTCGGGCCAAAGCCCATAAAGTCCTCCACAAAAGTCTAGATAACCTTCCCCATCTCCTCGGGCCGAGCCCAAGAAAATCCATTTCTGCAAAAAGTCTATATCATATCCTCCAGGCCGAAGTCCACCAACAAGCCATCCTCCTCACCAAAGTCTAACATATATCCCTCTACTCACCCAACCCCTCTATTGAAGTCTATCTTGCCTCCCCAGGCCATTCATTCCTGTTGGGTTGGTAATAAAAAGATAAAATCTAATGCTCCTCCCCGGTACTGCTTTCGGCAACGACGTCGCCGCGCGCCGCGTCGTCATCTGCACCCCGAGAACGACTAACTTATTGAACGGCTAACCTCTAACATTTGACCCATTGACTCACTAACCTGCTGACACTCTAACTTACTGACTCATTGACCTCTAACCCGCTAACATTTACTCCTTAACGCTGTGTGTTCGTTTGCTACCACTGATCGAACACGTGGTGTGCGAGGACGATCCGCGGGTCGAACGTCCCCGGCTGTACATCGACGACCATAGTTTCGTGCGAGGACTGCCGCTCGGTGTGCCACTACCCGGCTGCCGCAAGGTGAGCTCCTCTCCTACTCTTTCTCTTGCTTTTGTATCCTTACCGCCGTTGTTGCCGCGGCACGGTGACGTCGTGAGGCGCAACACCGTACCCGTTCCCTGCGCGGTTGCCCTCCGCAGCGATCGCCGCTGTGCCGCCGGCCATGTATGCGCCATACAGCTAGCTGGCTGTACGTGTGCATGCATGCTAGCAGCTCACATGCATGCAGCTAGCTAGCCGTGTGTATGCATATGCATGCATGCTTGTAGCTCGCCCAAGCCCTTCACCTCACCATGCGCACACCCATTTAAAAACAAAACCTGTACGTGAGGAGCTAAAGGCGGTCCCACCCGTCAGACCTTTTTTCTTTGTTTTAAAACTTTTCCAATCTTTCGAATTCCGTATCTCCCTCGTTTTAAGTCGGATTTGAACAAAACTTTCGTCAAAATCTTTCTAAAGTCAAGATCTACGCAATGGCACTGGTTTGGTTATTTTTTGATTCTTTTCGGAATTTTTGGCTCTTTTTTTTGTGTTAGCGAGTAGTTTGTGACGTTAGTATTCAACCGGACAGGGTACATCTGCAAGGAGGAAACTGAGCTAATTGAGAACGAACCCCCAATTGAGCAAAGCAAGTCACTACGCCCCCTTCCTCGAACATGTTGATCCTATTTTTATAAATGTGTTGATTACAAATAAAATTGCATGCTAATTATAAAATGCGTACCTACATTTGCTTAAGCCTTACCTTTGATATTGTTTATCCTTATGTATTTACACACCTTTGTTACCTGAGTATATTACTTTACGCGTGATTATTTATTCACTGCTTAGCCCTGCTTACATAGACGTTATACACTCCATATGTGTGATATGTGGATGTGGTTATACCGATCACTCGATGGGAGTGATCGTTAGAGATCGGGTGGAGACATAGGCGCCACCCACAGCATGAAAACCTTTGTGAAAACCCAAAAACTTAATTAAACAAAAGTGATTTCGACTGGGGCGGCACGGATAGAATATGGGTGGTTCTGGGAACGGTAAGCCGCCGACCCTGGTCAGTTAAGGACCGAGTCAAGAAGCTAAGCAGGAAACGAACCGAGTACGACCACACTTCTTGAGTGGGGTTAGACCCGGTGGACTAGGTTATTCTCGTGGGGTGGCACTCCAGACATGGTAGGTTCTGGATATCGGTATGGAAATGTGGAAGTGTGTGGTTTAATGACGTCAAGCTTTATATATGTATAATGTAACCTTCAATCTCGGGAGTGCCAGGACTCCCCTCACAACCGGCTCGAGGTAGGAATGTGGCACCGGGGGTGCAATGGGGATTCATAGTCCTTGGAGCGGGTGCCGCCATACGAGGGTAACTGAAAAACCGGGCCATGACAAGTCTCATGTGTTGGGTGCGTCACGGAGTGTGGGATTAAAAGCGTACATCCGCTGTAGTGTGAGTAAATTAAACTATTCGAATAGCCGTGCTCGCGGTTAATGAGTGCCGGGACTTGTATTACTCTTGACTAGCCTCGTCCATTTGTAATATTGTTTAAAATATGATGGGTATGGAAGGTGTGACCTTGCCTGATGTGCAAAAAGGTCGTAGTGGTTAAAACTGTGGAAATTGGATGTGAGGGTAAACCGGACCAAGCGAGGCTTGGGGAAGGTGGATGAACCCTCGCAAGTTATTGACAACTTCAACTTAACGTGGTTTTCAGTTAAAACTGTTATGGCATAGGTTTGTGAAATAATTTGTGAAAACTAGCTTTATGCAAATAAACCAAGCCATCCTTGAACCCCTATGAACATTATATGCATTCTGTGGTGGTGGCTTGCTGAGTACGGTTGGTACTCACTCTTGCTTATTTAATTTTTTTTTAGAAAAAGGTGTTGGTGTTGATCTGTGCATGTGCTATACTGGCAAGGAGTTACCAAGGACGGCAGAATAGGGACCTAGGTTCACCAGTCGATGCGTGTGGGATAAAATGGACCGCCGCTGCTTCGCTTCCGCTAACTCATTTATTTGTGTTGGTATTTTGTGTTGTTGTCGACCATGCTTGGTCTATTCGGATCCCATTTGGGCTATCCTTGTATTATTAATAGATTGTAAGACCTGTATGACGATGTCAGCTTGTGATATACAACTGTGCCATGTGTGTACTATCTACTGATCCAGGGAATGGTATTGTAATACACATGGGGTTTCCGGTATACAAACCTGGGGCCCACAGCATGGGCCGATGGGGTTAGATCTATTTACCAATCTCATTATGTTATAACCTCAAGTAGGCCAATATAGCTTTGCCCTATCGGCTAAACTCTCACGATGCAACATCGGCCTGTCAGCCGATCGGTCATCGTTTCTAATGTGGTTTAGTTGTTTAGTCTTGTTGATTGCAGATCAAATCAACTGGCACACCCTACACGCACCTAGGCAAGCCATTGGACCTGCACTGGAGTAAAGCAAACCTCCCAAGCCGCCGTGGAAACATGGAACCCGTTTTGTTGCGAGGCGGGTCGAAATTCTACGCCAACAGTTGCAAACAAGAAATTACGTTGTAGTCGTTTATTACGTAAAATAATGACCTAGTAATTTACTTTACAGATATGTCCAGTAAACTTATATTTGAACTATACCATGGTTAAGGAAACGTCCGTTACAGGCCGACTGGGGTAGATCTGTCAGAATTTATTGTAACAGCAAGGGGAATTGATAGACCAGCTGAGAGGAGTGTATCTTCTATAAAAAGATGGTTGATGAGGGGCTTGGGAGTTGATCCACAGACAAGTGACGTTACAATCTATGTTGTAGTAAGTCGGACAACAGAGGGTTTTTATTGGGAACTAATGCTAATTGAAAACTCTCGGATGTGGAGATGGTATGTGGAGAATGCATTGCAACACGGGTGGCCTCTAGCTATGCTTCCGTATGTTCATCTGAAGGATCCAAGTGCGCAGATGAACATGGATGATGGCAAGGGGCCAAGTGCTGAAGTGAATGAGACTGGAGTGAATCAGGTCAACGCACCAGAGGAAGATGGCGTAGTAGCTCCAGTAGGCATGCAACCTGGTGGAGTGGCTAACGAGGGGGAGACTGTCGGTGCCATTGTGGACGAAATGGAAAGAGAGGATTGTGACAACGAGCGTGTAGAGGAAGATGATTCATCAGATGATGACGAGAACAATATTAATCCAGCCGAATGGGCTAGCGATGATTTTTCTGGTCTGGTCGTCTTTGAAGGGGAAAATGTGAGATGGGAGTACAAAGAGAATGAGGTTATTCAGGGAGCGAGGTATGGTAATGGAGAAGACATGAAGGAGGCGGTGAAGCATTTTGCAGTGTCACTTCATAGAGAGTTTTGGGTTGCCAAGTCTACCCGGTCACAATATGAAGTTAGGTGTGTTAAGGAAAAAGATGGGTGTCCCTGGAGAGTGCACGCCTATAAGGGAAAATGGAAGGATTACTGGACAGTGTCAGTCGTTACCAAGCATACTTGTTATCTACCTGGTGTTCAGAAATACCACAGGAATATTACATGTGCATTTGTTGCATCTGAGATGTATGCGCACGTCGTGGACAATCTGGCATATGAACCAAAGTCAATAATCCAACATATCGAAGAGAAATTCAAGTATACTATTAGCTATGCCAAGGCGTGGAGGGCCAAACAGAAAATAATAGAGATGAGAATTGGAACTTATGAAGCATCGTATAACAATTTGCCACGTTTGCTATCTGTTATCCAACAAAGAAACCCTGGGAGCTCTTGTGCACTCAAGACATTCCCCTCAATTAAACATCCTGGCAAGACTGTGCTGCAAAGAGCGTTCTTAGCTCTACATGCATGCAAGATGGCATTCGTGCACTGTCGTCCAGTTCTTTGCATTGATGGGACATTCTTAACCGGGAAGTACCGGGGCCAGATACTAATAGCAATTGGGGTAGATGAGAACAATCAAGTATTGCCCTTGGCATTTGCTTTTGTTGAGAGTGAGAACACCAACAACTGGTACTGGTTCCTCCATCTAGTTAAAAAAAGTTGTTGGTATGAGGCCCAATGTGTGCCTAATACATGATAGGCATGTCGGTATGCTTCGAGTGATAGAAGAGTTAAAATTTGGGAGTATGGATAGAGGATACCCTGGCGAGTTGGAAGATGTACAGAGTAGGTGGTGCATGCGTCATATGGGAGCTAATTTCTTCAAGCAATTCAAGAATAAGGAGCTGATGAACATGTTCAAGAGGCTATGCAATCAGAACCAGGAGAAAAAAATTCAATGAGCTTTGGAAGAGGTTAGACGAGTTGACAAGCAAATGCAGTGATCAGTGTGCAGCGAGACCAGCGCCCGCCGTTCCTGACCCTTCTCAAGCACTCGGAGCTCTCCCAACAGATAGTGTAACATTGGTTGGAAGAACTGGGGAGCAGATTCGGAAATTTTCTCAGTGGATTGAGAATGAGCCAAAATAGAAATGGGCGAAGACTTATGTGAGCCCTCGGTTTTGTATACCGGGAACCCCATGTGTATTACAATACCATTCCCTGGATCAGTAGATGGTACACACATGGCACAGTTGTATATCTCAAGCTGACATCGTCTTACAGTAGTTTTCACAAATTATTTCACAAACCTATCCCACAACAGTTTTAACTGAAAACCACGTTAAGTTGAAGTTATCATTAACCTGCGAGGGTTCATCCACCTTCCCCAAGCCTCGCTTGGTCCGGTTTACCCTCGCATCCAATTTCCACAATTTTAACCACTATGACCTTTTTGCATATCAGGCAAGGTCACACCTTCCACACCCATCATATTTTAAGCAATATTACAAATTGACGAGGCTAGTCAAGAGTAATCAAGTCCCGGCGCTCATTATCCGCGAGCACGGCTATTCGAATAGTTTATTTACTCACACTGCAGTGGATGTACGCTTTTAATCCCACACTCCGTGACGCACCCAACACATGAGACTTGTCACGGCCCGGTTTTTCAGTTACCCTCGCATGGCGGCACCCGCTCCAAGGACTATGAATCCCCATTGCACCCCCGGCGCCACATTCCTACCTCGAGCCGGTTGTGAGGGGAGTCCTGGCGCTCCCGAGATTGAAGGTTACATATACATATATAAAGCTTGACGTCATTAAACCACACACTTCCACATTTCCATACCGATATCCAGAACCTACCATGTCTGGGGTGCCACCCCACGAGAATAACCTAGTCCACCGGGTCTAACCCCACTCAAGAAGTGTGGTCGTACTCGGTTCGTTTCCTGCTTAGCTTCTTGACTCGGTCCTTAACTGACCAGGGTCGGCGGCTTACCGTTCCCAGAACCACCCATATTCTATCCGTGCCGCCCCAGTCGAAATCACTTTTGTTTAATTAAGTTTTTGGGTTTTCACAAAGGTTTTCATGCTGTGGGTGGCGCTTATGTCTCCACCCGATCTCTATCAATCACTCCCATCGAGTGATCAGTGTAACCACATCCACATATCCCACATATGGAGTGTATAACGTCTATGTAAGCAGGGCTAAGCAGTGAGTAAATAATCACGCGTAAAGTAATATACTCAGGTAACAAAGGTGTGTAAATACATAAGGATAAACAATATCAAAGGTAAGGCTTTAAGCAAATGTAGGTACGCGTTTTATAATTAGCATGCAATTTTATTTGCAATCAACACATTTATAAAAATAGGATCAACATGTTCGAGGAAGGGGGCGTAGTGACTTGCCTTGCTCAATTGGGGGTTCGTTCTCGATTAGCTCAGTTTCCTCCTGCAGATGTACCCTGTCCGGTTGAATACTAACGTCACAAACTACTCGCTAACACAAAAAGAGCCAAAAATTCCAGAACAATCAAAAAATAACCAAACAGTGCCATTGCGTAGATCTTGATTTTAGAAAGATTTTGACGAAAGTTTCGTTCAAATCCGACTTAAAACGAGGGAGATATGGAATTCGAAAGATTGAAAAAGTTTTAAAACAAAGAAAAGGGAAAGGTCTGACGGGTGGAACCGCCCTTAGCTCCTCACGTACAGGTTTTGTTTTTAAATGGGTGTGCGCATGGTGAGGTGAAGGGCTTGGGCGAGCTACAAGCATGCATGCATATGCATACACACGGCTAGCTAGCTGCATGCATGTGAGCTGCTTGCATGCATGCACACGTACAGCCAGCTAGCTGTGTGGCGCATGCATGGCCGGCGGCACAGCGGCGTCGCTGCGGAGGGCAACCGCGTAGGGAACGGGTAGGTGTTGGCCTCACAACGTCACCGTGCCGCGGCAACAACGGCGGTAAGGAAACAAAAGCAAGAGGAAGAGCAGGAGAGGAGCTCACCTTGCGGCAGCCGGGTAGCGGCACACCGAGCGGTGGTCCTCACACGAAACTACGGTCGTCGATGTACAGCCTGGGGACGTCGGCCCGCGGATCGTCCTCGCACACCCGTGTTCGATCGGTGGTAACAAACGAACACACAGCGTTAAGGAGTAAATGTTAGGGGTTAGTGCAAGTTAGGGGTTAGGGGTTAGCGAGTTAGAGGTCAGTGAGTCAGTAAGTTAGAGTGTCAGCGGGTTAGTGAGTCAATAAGTTAGAGTGTTAGCGGGTTAGTGAGTCAATGGGTCAAATGTTAGATGTTAGAGGTTAGCCGTTCAATAAGTTAGTCGTTCTCGGGGTTCAGATGACGGCGCGGCGCGCGGCGACGTCGTGCCGAAATCAGTACCGGGGAGGAGCATTAGATTTTATCTTTTTATTGCCACCCAACAGGAATGAATGGCTTGGGGAGGCAAGATGGACTTCAATAGAGGGGGTTGGGTGAGTAGAGGGATATATGTTAGACTTTGGTGAGGTGGGAGGCTGTTGGTGGGCTTTAGCCTGAAATTTGGAGAAAAGGATGAAATATAGACTTTGGTAGGGAATTGATCTCGTGGGCTCGGCCGAACGAATGATGAGGGATGCTATATAGACTATGTAGTCGGCAGCCCAATGGACGCAGAGGGACGTTTGTAAACTTTTATAGAGGATTTCATAGGCTTGGCCCGACAAGGAAGAGGGATGCGATATAGACTTTTTCGAAGTATACAAGCAAGTGGCCCGCAAAGAGAGATAGTGGGGCCCACCGGCGGGTCCCACCTCTTTTATTTTTTTTTTTTTCTTTTTTTTCTTTTTTTTCTTCTCTTCCCTCCTCCTTTTTCTCTCTCCTTCTTATCTCTTCTTTCTCTCTCTTTTCTCTTTCTTTCTTGCCTTCTCTGCTTGTTCTTGCCAGGAGGAGAGGAGAGTGCCGAGCGGGAGGGGCAGACGGCTGGGGAGACGGACGGCCGGGCGACGGCGGCGGCGGGGTGGCATCGGCCGCAGGCGGCGTGGCGGCAGGGACGGCGCGGCTTGCGCGCGCTCGGCCGGGGCGGCGCGGCGGCTGGGAGCGGCGGCGCCGGCTCGAGGCGGCAGAGCGGCGTCGGCGGCTGGGAGCGGCGGCGCCGGCTCGGGGCGGCAGAGCGGCATCGGCGGCCGGGGAGGCGGAGCGACGGCGGCGCGGCTAGTGCCAGGATGGCAGCTGGCCGAGGAGGACGCGACTCGGCGCGTGGCTCGATGGCTTCGGCCAGGCGGAGGCGGCGCACGGGCTGGCCCGCCGGTAGGAGGTCAGGGGCCGCGTCGGTCGGCGACGCCAGTTGGAAGGGATGGTCGGCGGCCCGCAGAGGGAAGGAGAGGCCGGGGTGGACTACTCGTGCGGCTCGGCCGAACGATGGCCGAACGGCTCGAGGCGGCACAGACGCGGCTCGGCCGAGGCTCGTTCGGCAGGAGCGGTTGCAAGCGGTACGGCGGCGTCGGCCGAGTGGAGGCTGGGACGGTTCGCGGGTGTCGGCATTTGGCTTGGAGGCTGAGGAGGACGACGACGAGGCAGTGGCTTTTATAGCCGTCGCGGCCGGCGGACGGCGACAAGGGCGGCTCGGCCGAGCGGGGCCGACGGTCCTGTTGGGCGGTCGCAGAGCGAGGACAGTGGCCGGTGCGGCATGGGTGAGCTCGGTTCACACCGTTCGGCGTGGACGAGTGACACCGGCAAGCTCGTCGCGGTGCCATGGCGCACTGGACCGTGTGTAGAGATGGTCGTATGCTTGGCGGAGAAGGCGGCGACGGTGCCTAACCATGCTTAGTGTACAGTGCAGGACGGGGCCTAATCTCCGATTTGCAGGGACGGGGTAGTTGCAGCGGCCGCGTGGGTTGGTGCGCATGCCAGCTTAGGCTCGACTAGCCGCTTGCATGCAGGCATACGCATAGCTAGCCAGCTGCATGGTGCATGCTCGTGGCTGACTTGCTTGCATGCATGCACATGCACAACTAGCTTGTTGCATGGCTGGCGGCGGTGCGAGGTCGAGCAGGATGCGCGTGGAATGGCCGGCAAGCTCGCCGGTGAGACGGGAGCGGAAGACGGCAGCCGGTGGTGTCGCAGCGGCCTCGTCGTAGCGGCGCGGCGTGCGGCGACGTCGCCACCGAAAACAGTATGGGGGAAGGATTAGACTTTATTTTTACTACCAACCCAATAGGAATGAAAGGGCTCGGGGAGGCAACATGGACTTTTCCAGAAAAAGCCCAGCAGGAAGGCCACGGTAGAGGGAGTGGAAATGAACTTGTTTTGCGGAATGGGTTGGGCTAACAGAGGGAAATGTGGCCCAAAGAAATAGGATGTTCGAATATTTTCTTTGGGATATGAAATTTGGAAATTTGAAGGGGGTTTGAGATAGAATTTGTACAGAGGACAACCTTTTCGGTAAAAGGATTTAATCGAGATCTTTTGGCACAGATTCTAGACACACACAAATAAACAATAAACAAGCAAACTAAAATTATGCCTGAGGACTAGACTTTGTCTGAGGAGGTCATATCCTTGAAAATAGCCTATTAGGAATTTATATTTCGCAATTAAGGTTTCTAGTNGTCTTACAATTATTAATAATACAAGGATAGCCCAAATGGAACCCGAATAGACCAAGCATGGTCGACACAACACAAAATACCAAAACAATAAATGAAGTAGCGGAAGCGAAGCAGCGGCGGTCCATCTTATCCCACACGCATCGACTGGTGAACCTAGGTCCCTATTCCCCGTCCTCGGTAACTCCTTGCCAGCATAGCACATGACAGTCGACACCAACACCTTTTCTAAAAAAAATTAAATAAGCAAGAGTGAGTACCAACCGTACTCAGCAAGCCACCACTACAGAATGCATATAATTTTATATTTCGCAATTAAGGTTTCTAGTAAATACTTTACCAATAGACATTATTTTGCAAATAATTTCCAAAAGCTTATCACTCTATATAAAGGTGCATAGAAAATAATCAAAGCTATTTATGTAGTGGAACAATATTTGTTTTAATAAACTATCCCTTAATGGGTTTTATCCAAAATGGTGATACATTTAGATATATAGCTTTATTTATAAAGTAAATATGCCCGAGGGTTTTTGTTTTTCGAAAATAATTGGCACATGCAAATCATAGCTCCTTGAATAAATAATATTTGAAATCAAATACCGACGTATCCTCAGACGTTCGTCTATTAGCCCACGTGTAAACGAAAAACGACAGATCGAATTGAGTTAGTTCAGACATGAATGTATTTTGAAAGAGATTTTTGGTTATTCTGAATTTTTAATTCCGTATTCCAAAGTCAAAATATTCTGGATGTTACAACTTATGACACAGGTGGTGCTAGATATGGTATAATGACAACAAATTTGGCGGAAGTTTACAACTGGGTGATACGCGGTGTCCGTGGACTCCCACTAGTTAGTATAGTGGAGTTCATTTTACATGGGACATGTAGGTATTTTAGGGAGCAGTTCCAAGCAGTTCTTCCCTCTATGCCAAACAACAACATTTTATTTGGAACTTTCATGGAGAAAAAGCTAGCGGAGTGGCGTACAAAGGCCATGAAACATTGAGCTCTAGTGCAAGGTACCCAACAGCACAGGTTTGAGGTACTCTGCCAAGATAAGGCAGACAGGGGTATCTACCGCAAGAGAGTAAAGCAGGAGTGTGTTCTCAAAGCCGCGGCACATGTCATTGCTCCTGTAGAAAGCCGAAGCTGCTCCACAGGCCATGCACCCATGTCATTGCCAAGGCATCGGAGTGTGGCATCCAAGATGGAGTATATGTGTCACAATACTTCTCTAAGCAAGCAATATGTCACACATGGAGTGGCGAGATTTTTGGCTCCGGTGTAGTTAGGGAGTTCACAAAGATTAACGATCCGATAATCTATATTCCTGACCCATTGAAACTCCGAGACAAGGCTGGAAGGAGGAAGACTCATCGCATCCGCAATGATATGGACGAGTCGGAGGCAGGCAGGGTGAAGCGGTGCAGCAAATGCGATGAACGTGGCCACACCTACAAGTATTGTCCTAAAGACAAGGAAAAACCAAGTGCGGCAGAGGCAAGACTATCAGGATCAGCAACAGATGGAGCTCGCCCTACGGGTGAAGGCACTACTTCAAGTCGACCCCGTCCTAGACGTCCTCGTGGAACGTCTGGCTACGTGGTGTAGTTCGTGTGTTCTATGTTGGCAACAGGGTTTGCAATACTGCCGGGGGCGCGGTTACCGTACCCCGGCAATAAGCGTGGTAACCGCAGTAACCGTGGCAAACCGTACGAAACCATATAAAATTTATCAAAATTTCAAATTATTTTTAAAATTTATTTGAATTTAAGGCGGTTATCGCGGTTTTCCTTTTACCGTACCCCCGCGGTAAGCGCGGTAACCGTGATAACCGCACGGTTACCGGCGGTTTTGTAAACCCTGGTTGGCAAAAGGCTTTGCTTGTAATATCGTTCGAACTTATCGATGTGTTCGCATTGTGTTGTGTTGCGAATCACTTGTTAGACTTCCGCATGTAATGTCTTTATGTTTCGTGGCTTGTAATTTTGTTGTCTATTTTTTCATTCTCGTTATGTACCTCTTTCTTATGAAAGTTATCTTATAAATAACCTGTACTTTTTGATGTTTCTATAAGTATTCTTCCATTTTAGATAACTTGTTTTAACGATTATATTATTACCTTCTTACTTGCCCTAACATGTAACACATTTTTTTCAGAGATGGCGCATCAGCACACACCTGAGTTGTTGGATCCGACGATAGATCACTGCCACCAGTCTTACCTTACTGCAGTGGAGGGGGCTCAGCTCCATCCCACCCTCTAAAAGGGTGGAAGGCTTTATTCCGTGTATATATAGGGCGGCAGGGTATACATCTGCATACATTCACTCTTACTTTTTGCGGCAATCAAGCCGACCCATCGTGCCCCATGATGTAGACATGTAAAGGTTATCACTGCGATTTTGGTGCCTACATAAGTCCCCATAACAAGCGATGCGGCACAAAATTTCTTCATCTGTGTACTCAACAAACGCTAGCACAACCCTTCATCCCACCAGCTTTTGGCAATGGCTAGACGCCGGGGCATTGAGGATCCCAACTGGCGTAGCGATCCTTGTGCATACCTACTCCCACCTTGGTGCCAGCGGTCTCTCTGCCTTTGCGGTGTCCGATGCCAACTAATGGCTTCGATGAATCCAGACATTCGAGGAAGGCACTTTTTTAGGTGCCCTAACTATGACCGTGAGGTATTTCATTCTCTGCATATGCTTATTCAGTTTACATGAGCGATTATTTATTCTTCATCCAAATCTATTCGTCAGACCCGCGCTACGGCTTGTGGATACATTGAGTGGGTCGATACAAAAAATCCCATTCTCGACCTAACCACTTGTTTACAAGAACGACGCTGGTATTTCTCATCAGAAAGTACTGAGCAATACTTGCAGAGAAAAGCAGCTTATGAATGACAATGTTGTGAACAACAATGTGACTGGCGGGTGCTAATGGGCACACTCCCTCCATGGGAAGCCCATCCAAAATGCAGATGCGGTGATCGTTGTCAGGTTCTCCGTTCCATAAAGCCAAGTACTTTGGGTCAGAGGTTCTTTGTTTGCCCAAATATTCTAGACGACGATTTCATGGTGAAAATATTTTGATTATCATGAATCCTTATTTTATCACAAGATTCACTAACTTTGTTCGCTTCACGTCTATTCGTTTCTCCTAGGAACCGTCAAGAAGATGTCAATACAGACAATGGATAGACACCGAAAAGGTTCTAAGTGGTCCAACTTCCCATGTGGTGCAGCTTGAATTGCCAGAGCAATACAGGTTTACTAAAGCACAGTTTGAGAGGGGAGAGGGATCCTCACATAGGGGTTAGCTATTATCGGACGACTTACCTTAGTCAAATATGTAATGTCATGTTTCGTTGTCCCATTACTATATCATCATCGTGTTCAACTCTTGCACTACCTTCCTTCTAGTTCGAATCTAATCTTCTCTATGTAACTGCAATGGAACCATATGTATCATGTTCAAATTGTACTACTACTTCTTAACGTGACATATTTCTCCTTGTTTCAATGCATATAATGTTTCTAAGACCGAGACTAGGATAGGACAATATAATTTCGTACACTAATACCACAAATAAGTTACAACATCAACTCTTACTTAAAATATGAAATTGCAAAACTACCGACTTCAATAGAATTTTCAAAATATTATCAACAAGCTTTATCAACAAAGAATTTTTTAAGTGTACTTTACCTTATTGTAAAAAAAAAGATGAGTAATGCCTGTTGGGAGTGCGGTAGGACCTCATTTACTAAGTCCTGCCGACAAGGGGTTACACGCAAAATAGCCACCTTGCCGCCCTTGAGGGCGGCAAGGGACCTAGACGCAAAATGCGCACTCAGTGCCGTGTGGGTGCCATGAAGGCGCACACGGCGCCGTGTGCCACATCAGCTTGCCGCCCAAGTGGAGGGCGACAGGGTCTATTTCTGCAAATATTTTCGTCGCATAGATTAACCGCGAAAGCAATATCAGGTCTTGTGCAATTGACTAGATACATTAGTCACTACATCCATCAATTGCATATCATAATTACAATTAGTTGCCATTGAGATGAAGTATCAAAACATAATTCTACTCATAACAGGAGAGTAAGGCTACGTTCGGCACATGCAGATTGGGAGGAAAATTTCCTCGTTCTCTGCACGCATGCTTCCCGAACTAATAAACAACGCGTTTTTTACAAAAAGAATTTTATGGAAACGCTGCTTTAAAAATCATATTAATCATGTGTTAATGGCTCACCTTATTTTGCGTATCTTCTCAATATTTTTTCCTCCCTTCTCAAACAAACCTTAAGTTTCATCATAATCAATATCGGGTCTCTACGTGAACCCTTATGTCACTAGCCTCGCTTTATACCTCACCACCTTACCATGTTCATTCCTCTTCCAGAGGAAAACCAATTATCGTCTATTAGAGAAGTGGGAACTGGAGTTCCCACTCCATTGACTACTCGGTGCACCATAGGGGCCACCATGGTTAAGGTGAGAGCTGACGCAAGGATCCAGGTACTGCCCCGAGGCAAGGAAGGTGATCCGAGATCAACATCAACTTGGAGCCGTTATGGTATCAACTCGGGCCCAAGCTAGCATGTTGGGTCCCAAAATAAAGATTTGGTAATGACATGTCTAAATTGTATCAAGCCCTGGATTAATAAGTTGATACAGACACAACAATCTGGATCATCATTCCATATATTTGAATAAGGCTCCAAAGGAGATTTTATAAAATAATAGGTTATTTAAAAGATTGTGGCTAACTATTACAACAGAAGCTATAGAATGAATCAACTCTATTGTTTTGCTATAGATTAAACCTTCTAACCATTCTAGACTTGAGAGTTGAATTTGAATAAAACTAACCTATATGATTGAACTCCCAGCTTCGGCAAGAACTTCAAATCTACTCTTGAAGGGTTAAAGCAAGGGTGAGGACAATGTACTCAACAAGCTATTATATCAAGTAGTGAATGCATGAAATAATAGTATTTGAGTAGGGCTAGGTTTACTTGCAGAAAGCTGGTAGAAGTAATAAACCTGGAATGTTTGAAATGCAACAGTATTTAATAAAATCGTGTATTATGTTTCTAGCCAAGATGCCATTGTGAGTCCCAGTGCTCAATAACCGCGAACACGGCTATTGGAATAGATTTAAGATACTCATATTGCAGTAGATGTATGTTGTACCCGTAATCTATGACGTGCTAAACAAATTAGCCTTGTCATGGCCCAATCTTTCGGTTATCTAACATCAGTGGTACCTGCTCCATGAACTCAATTCTACATACATTCTGAACATATGTTATCAGCAGTGTGTGGAGTTCTGGCACTCCCGAGGCCTCTAAAGAACTAATTGTATGACACCAAATCACAACCAGGGTTTCACAAAATCACGCGGGCGTAATATAGTCCCCTGGACTATCAATAAATATATTGCGCTCAGTAAATATCACAATTGCCCTCCTCGGCATAATTTACCTCTTCCTCGAGGTCTGGAAAATGAACCACTAAACAGAAGTACCACCTTTGATGGATAACTTAATCAGCTAGGTCTACACCCACTCGAGAAATTGCAGTCATACTCGTTCATTCTTCACACGTACTTGGCAAAATCTATGTCGATTGAAACAATACTAGCCACCCGGAAATCTTTCTTTTCTAGCATACTATTTCAATCTAAGTTTATTATATTTTATTCATAGTCTAACTAAGCAGGGCTAAGCAAAACTGGCATATATCTGGTTTTCTATGTTCAGGTTATGCAAATTATTCAAAATTATGAATGACTAATGCATGGAATAATAGAGATATAGAAATATAGGATCATTATGTTCAAAGGGAAGGAATAATAACGTGCGTTGCTCCAACACAAAGAAATTCGAGATAGACAACCTGATTACCCGATCCTTGAAATATCACAGGTTGCCTCCAAAATGTATATAGACTCTACTGAGAAGAAGAATAACCAAATTCAATAAAAGTCATAAAATAACAAGAAAATGATTAATGGTTAGGAGGGCTAGGATTTAGTTATATTTGAGCCAATGTCGGAGTAGGATAGCATATCGGCTAGGGTTTACATTTTATGTGTAATCTCTAGGTAGTTGAGGGGTAGGTGGCTGATGTGATGTAGAGTATGTGAAGTGGCGAATAGGCGATATTGTAGCGGGTGTGGAGTTTGGATAGTATGGCAACTAGGGTTTAACTATTTAGGATGATAATAAGATAGCGTAATTATTGGCTAGGGTTTGGTTATTTGCTAGCCATTGCTAGAGTTGGGCAGCACAACGGCTAAATTTGGTATTTTCTCTAGCCAGTGTCGATAGATAACATATGGGCTAGAAGAGTAGGAGGTTTGTGCACGTTTAGTGACGCGGAAATGTTACTCTAATAATTGTGGGGCGTGTTGTGGAGGTCGAGGGAGTAGTGAAGCTCTGACCGCTATACGCATCAAGGCGTGGGGTGCGACGAGCAGCACTTCGACGTAACCAACGGTTCGATGTCGGGGCCCGTAGACCGTACGAACATCCCCATGGAAGGATTAAAGTTCCAACCGATGGCTTTTTAGTGGCGAATGTTTGGTTTGGAATAAAAGGTAGTATTTTGAAAATCTACTATAAATCTAACTGAAAATTCAAATATAAATTCAAATGGTATTTAAATAAATTAAGAAAAATCAAATAAATTCTTAAAATAGTAAATGTGGTATCAAAATGTAGATTTTAAATTTATATGAATTTTGGTCCAAGTTTCATTGGAATCGGATCTACGGTTTAGGAGATATGGGTTTCTAAAGAATGGAATTTGAATTAAATGGAGAAATAGGAAAATCGAACTGTGCAGGGGCCCACCAGTTATGGTATATTCCGTTTCTTTTTCTTTTCCTTTTATCCTTTTCTTCTCTACTCCTCTCTTGTTCTTCCTTCCTTCTTCCTGCCAGAGAACTGAGAGGAGGAAGAGGGTAGGGCGCCGGGGCTCCAGTGGCTGGAAGATGGCAACATCGGCGATGGAACGTGTTCCCGAGCGATGCGCTTCTGGGTGAGGCGGCGGCAGGTAGAGAGAGTGAGGGAGGAGGCCGGAACGGCGAGGGCAAGAGCTTGCCTTCGGCAACATAGAGAGGTGTCGGTGGTGGCTTGGTAGGGTGGCTAAAAGAGAGGGGAAACTAGGGGAATGGTGTTGACGCGAAATCTAGCGCCGCGACACACGAAGGCCTAGGAGATCTGCTTAGCTCCAGTACAGGTCCTAAATCTTGATGAGGTTCGAGCGTGCCAGTTACTTTGATCCTGCAACTAACAAGATGGAAATAGATCATATAAGATCAAGGAGTCGATTGGCCAATAGCCCGATGTGATGTATCGAGGCTAGCCGATATCAATAGGGTTTCGATCAATCGGCCATAGATCCAATGTAGATTCAAATAATCAGATAAACAATGAAATTCTTGCTATCATCGGCTAGAACTAAACTTTGCATAAACAATGAGATTCTTGATAAACCATTATTTATCAAAGACAATCTTGATTAATCGGACTGAACCAAGACAGTATAAGATTGAGGTTGATAAAGAGAGATTTAGCTAGTGAGTATACGAATTTGAGTATGAGCCGATACAACGCTTAGAAACAAAATAACTTATCGGCTAGAACTCCGATGAAACATTGCATAAAAAACCTATCGGCTTACTAGAATTAAACTTATTAGCAGCAATCTAATAGATATAACATAATCGAGACAGATAAAATTGAAGATAATAAGAAGAAGCAATTTAACCGATAGATCTATACAAACATGATAGATATATTTATCATTCTAAAACAACAATACGTTTAGAGAAACATCAATTTACTCAGAATATCGGACCTAACCGAGAAAGTCCTAAAAGTCGATATGACTCTAAACAGCGATGCAGTTAAAGATAAAATCAATATATCAGATAGGCAACACTTGCGTCAATGTTAGTGTTTATTACGAACACAGAATAATCTGCAAGCGCACAGATACCGTTGTAGCTTTCATCCAAGAGTATTTCAGAGTATCGTATCCACAGGGAACATATGTGAACTAGTCTTTTAGCTAGATTGCCCAAAAACATAAGATAAATGATAGGTGAGGGTAGAAAGGAATTCCTATGGGTTACTTATTGGCCACCATGACGTGCACCATCTTTGTAATCTCATGGAAAAGAGAGAGGAGCACTCGATATTTCGGTGCGTGAATCTCCAAGTTCATTAGCCATTCTTGGCTCTCCCATACTTGGTTCATTCTCTGAAAAAAAAAAAGCATGATCGATTAATTTTTCAGAAAGAAAGAACATAACAGAACAAGGCCAGAAATGTGAGATAAAAAAAAGATTGTAGAGGTAGTAGTAACTCAGTATAAACCAGTGTGGTTTTTTACCCCAGAGTGGACACTATCACTATGTAGCCCACACTTTCAGGTTTCAGATAAGCAAAACAAAAACGACAACACCTAGTACATGAGGACGTCTGCCTTCCAGCTGAACCTGAAAGCCGCAACCTTGGGAGAGAGACAGAACATCATGATCAGGCACTAGCAGCAAAAGAACAATATTCTTGTTTACTCCATAACATATCACCAGGAAAAAGAATAATCACTCTAGCTTACTGGTAATCACTAGTGAGGAGTAGTAAAGAAGACCACAACGCCGCAACCACCACTTGTGCTAGTAGTGCATATCCAGATTAGATGACGCACAGAAATGTGTGAGCTGACGAGACAAACAAAATCCCTGTACGGCGGCTCAGATAAGCTCTGAATGTTGAGCAATCAGCCCTTGCTCACTGGTGCATATCCAAACAAAGCTTAGACAAGCAGTCCAAGTCAGCTAAGTAAATCATCTTCGATTCCTATCAGTTCTAGGATTTGAGTCATTTGACAAGGATTTGAGAGTCACTTTACAGTAAGACTAACTTACCACACTTGACACTTCACCCATGTTAGTACCGAATAGTGTTCCATTTTACCTGCCAAACCCGGTTAAGGCCGCAAGCCGTATCAGCTCAGCTAAGCAAATTATCTTCCCATTTCTATCAGCTTAAGGATCTGAGAGTCATTTGACAGTAACACTAAATCACCACACTTGGACACTTCACCCATATCGGTACAGAATAGTGTACCATTTTACCCATTTTACCTGCCTAACCCCGGTAAGGCCACAAGTATCTGACCGGGCAAAAATACCTTTCCCGCATGTAGGATGTCTTCTAGCACTCTTACCTGAACCACAAGTTGCCTGCTCCATTCTTTTCCTTCCCAGTTTCTCTTCAATCTTAGAAACCTTTCCAGCCAGTTTCCCAAGCCATCTATCCAGCATCTCATATCATGACTTGATCGGTTATTACTGGAGTAGTAAATATAACAGCCAGAATTAAAAAACAGCAAAGTGTCAAGTGATATGTAGATTCCGTACCCTGAATTCCAAGACCAGAAAGAAAACACACACAGATAGGAGAAGTACCTAACCCAAGGGGATCACCGGAGCAGTGCTGTGGTCTGAAACCGTTGGAGCAGCGCCCCATGTTTGGCTCGCGCACAGCGGCTTGGAGCCAAGGATTACTGGGGAAACAGCCAATACCGCCCTTATCTTCAACTCCACCGGAGCCCACCCCACCCGCGCGCCGTGACGTGCCCCGCCCGGCGCCCCACCACGCCCAGCACCAGCAACACGAACAAAACACACAGGCACGGACACCGGGACATGCACCCCCTCGCCGGAGCCCACCCCCGCGCCGAACAAACACAGGCACGGACACGCACGCACACCCCTCCTATCAGTGTCTCAATTCATCTCCATCGTGTCACTGACTCCTCTCGCGTCTCGCCTCCTTCTTTGCACACTTCACGGCACCACACGTCAAGAAAAGAGAGAAAGAAACAACCTTTGTGACACCTGCTTCTGCTTGGCCTTTACCTATAAACCCAGGCCACCTCCACCGTTTGCCTGCCCAACCAAACCAAACCAGCAGCAAGAAAGAAAAAGGAGAGAGAGATTTGCGGAGAAAGAAACACATACAAATCATAACACACATGAGGATCCACCCATCACCAGCCACGACCGCCGACGGCAGCTGCGGCGGCAGCGGAAAGAAGGATCTCCGGCGGCTGCCGCACGTGTACAGCAAGGTGCTGGAGCTGCCGTTCCCGGCGGACACCGACGTTGCGGTGTTCGAAGGCCCCGACGCGTTCCACTTCGTCGTGGCCGGCGGGGCCACGCTCGCTGGCGCCGGCGAGGTGCGTGTGCGCACCGTCAGGATCCACCCTGGGGTTGTCAGGGTGGTGGTGCAGGCCGTGGCGGCCGGAGGAGGCGTAGAAGACGATGACGATGATATGGAGCTTGACAAGTGGAGGTCCCGGCTGCCTGAGGCGAGCTGTCCGGCGATGGCCGTCGCCGGCTACGTCAACGGGCAGCTCGTCGTCACCGTGCCCAAGGGGCGTGGTGGCGGTGAAGGCGACAACGACGGCGGAGAGGAGGTCTGGAGGTGCTGCAATGGAGGAAAGATTAGCGGTAGGCTGGTGGTTGTACAGTAGAAAAATCAGTAGAGTGGTAGCCCTTTGTCTGCGCTAATTGTTCATCTAATCTACTTATCTAGTAATGTCTTGCCATCTTTGTTTTTGGGTAAAGATAGGTTCTTTGATGTTTCTCTTCCATCATAGTTCAAGGAAGAGCTGTTTCATATGTTATCTTCAAACAGCTTTTCTTGAGGCAAGGGGGAAGAAGCTACTGTAAGTTTTGTAAGTTGTAGCTTCTCTTTGTTTTTTTTTCCTGAAACCAATTGTAATTACAGGAGATTATGTGATAAATCTTTACCTTGGTTTACCCCTTCATTCAATTTGGGTTTAAACCGTGTAAATCTTCCCTAGATTTGTCAGGTTATCTTATTACTGTTTCTCAAGGTCAGTTGCCAATAGGCCCACTTGGTTGGTGCAGCATTTCACATGGATTCATCAAATCTGTCGTATTGTAATGGCCCACGGTCTGCACCGAAGTGTCTGGTAGCTCTTATCTGCAATAATTATTTGACACAAATTTGTTTTTTTGCTAATGCATCCACAGAATACTGAAAAAGTTTTCCCAATTTCGGCAGAAATTGAAGGAATTGACTAATTCCCATAAATTTCTACAGAATTTGGAGGCCTAACTCCTAAGTATATATGCATTAGCATATTGCCAGAGAACTGTACGAAGAGAAGTCTACAGAAGCAATAATATAATCTTAGAACCATCTATAACTGAAAATATATCACTACAATATGCTTTATGTACCATAAAAGTTGTGTCAGTTGACAATCCATGGTTTATAAGAAACCTCTAGCTGCATAGCCTTTGTTTCAGTGTTTGTTATTTTATTTCTACTTGTAATTTTCTTCTGTGACTATCTGAACTGCAGTCAGTGATAACGTAGTTCATTCTCTTATCAGGCTATCACTCTCAGTTCAAATCTATTAACTTATTAAAATAGTAGAAAAGTAGCCTTCATGTTCGCTCTCGTGGCCTATAAATTCTTATATTAATCAAAAAAATAGAGTACATGTAAAAATACAATTTAAAAATAACTGAAATTCGGAATTAAAAAATAAGGAATATCGGAAGAGGATACTAGAGTTCATACATATATACAATTTAGAACTAATTAAAATTCGAAAATAAAAAATAATAATTAAAACTAGAGGTTAGAGTTCATATAGAAATACAATTTAGAAATAACTAAAATTCGAAATTTTAAAAAATATTAGAATAGGAGTTTAGAGTTCATATAGGAGTACAAGATAGAAATAACTGAAATTCGGAATTAAAAAATAATAAATATTGAAAGATGAATTTAGAATCCATATAGAAATACAATTAAAAATAACAAAAATTCGAAATTAAAAAAAATATTGAAAGAGGAGACTGGAGTCCATATGGGTATACAATTTAGTACTAATTGAAATTGAGAATTAAAAAATAAAAAATTTAAAAGTAGATGTTAGAGTCCATATATCAGTACAATTTAGAAATAACTAAAATTCAAAATTAAAAAAAATATTAAAAGAAGAGTCTAGAGTCCATATAGAAGTACAATTTAAAAATAACTAAAAATTGCAATTATAAAAATAAAAAAATAAAAAAAAGTCTAGAGGTCATATAAAAATATAATTAAAAATAATAGAAATACGAAATTAAAAAATAAGGGATATTGAAAGAAGAATCTAAAGTCCATATAGAAATTTAGAACTAATTAAAGTCGGAATTTAAAAAACAAGAAAATTAAAATTATAGTTTACAGTCGGAATTCGATCTGGTAACAGTCGGAATACATTTCGACATTTAAAAAATTGATGCCAGGTACCAGCTCATCATTGCATGGCCACACCCAAGCCGCGAAAATGCAGAAATGAATGCATCATATGTAGCGGAGTTGGGCTTGCAATCCTCTATGTCTTCCATAGCCTCATATAATGTCGTTGCAGCAAGGAGATCTCCTACCGACAAGAAAGCATCGATAAGGGCATTGAAAATGCCAGTATTCAGCTGAATTCCAAGTTCCTCCACTGAATGCCAGTAGGACTCACAATCACGGATCCCTTCCTTGATTAGCTTCTCTAGCTTCCATTCCAAGACCTGAATCAATGTTGATTCTATCTTAGCACGCAATAACAAAAATCTCTCACTAGAATGCACAAAAATGTATAATTCGGCAAAATCATCATGAAGAACTGCAACAGAATCAACATCAATGTACTCACTAACTCGTAGGTCATATCAGGCTGCCTATCAAGAGCTAGCTCCTTGCATTATATAATCATGCACCGCAAGCTCGCGGTCCAATAGTTCTACTCCACTCTAGAAGATAAATCATGCTACCGCCAAATGCATTGCAGATCTGATTCTGACCTATACGAGAAAGAGGGAAATTTCTCTGCGCCACAACACTGATACTAACTAAACCAAACAACAGCTCGACTGACACTTGAGCGGGGAGAAGAAGGGTATCTCACTCACGACGTTTGCCTTAGCCGGGGAAGAGGCGCGGAGGAGGGCGGCGGCGAGGGGCTCCCAGAAGGCGGCCGCCGACGCGGAGCCGCCGCTCGCCTCCTCCATCGTCGCCTTCACGCGGTACTCTGGCTCGGCGACAAGGCGCGCAAGCAAGGCGCTAGTGTCCGCTTCCACCCCTACGGCGGCGGAGGCGGCGGCCGCAGTCGTCAGCCCGCGCCACAGCCGCCGGCGCGCGGCGGCGATCGCCATCGGTGATCGGCGGCGGTAGCTTCTGCTTCGCCGGTGAGGAGCGTGCTGACTCACAAAACCCAGTAAAATCCCATTAGCGAACCGCGTGACTAAATGGGCCTCTTATCCACCGTAACAAAATTACGGCCCAGAATTTGTAGGCCTAATCTACGCGCAATACTTTCGGCCCATAAATATGGGCCTAATCAACAAGACCATAATAAGTTCATATTTGGTCCCTCAAATTTCGTCCGGCCCAGTAAGTATAGACCGCACGTGCTCCGCAATCTCGTTCGAGCCCAATAAAAGGAGGCCATACGCAGGCCTCAATCCTGTTCGGGACTAATAAGTATGGGCCGCAAGTTCTCACGTACACTGCAATCAATATGGGCCAGGCCGGGATGATGACGTAGTCGCCAACCGCCAGCGGCGGCGTCCGATGTGGCGGCGGAGAGCGACGCCGACGGCGTACGTGTGCATGGGAGTGAGGTGAGTCTGCATGCACCGGCCGTGGTCGTCGACACGCGGAAAGGCCGGAGAGGTGGCGGAGGAAGCGAACAAACAGCACCGCTCACACGCGTCACGCATGCCGCCGCCGTCGTCCTCCGCCCCCACTCGCACGCGACACCTAGCCACGCCGCCCCTCGCGCGCACGTCCACGTCGCCGCCGCCGCCGCCGCCTCCCACACCTGTCCCCGTACGACCCGGCGAGCCGGGCCATATATGACCTCGAAGATCTCTCTCGCATTCACAGCACAGAGCACACCCGATCTCACCACACTACTAGTAGCACACGTGGCTACGACGAGAGCGTACTAGGATGAGCCAGGAGCAGCCAAGGAGGCCGTCGGAGCAGGCTGCTGGCGGCGGCGGCGGCGGCGGAGAGCAGGGGATCCGGTATGGCGACGTGTTCCCGGTGAGCGGCAGCCTCGCAGGAAAGCCCATAGCGCCGCAGGACGCGGCGACGATGCAGTCGGCGGAGAACCTCGTGCTGGACACACGAGGCCAGACGGCCAAGGGCGGCCCGGCCGCCGCCATGCAGTCCGCGGCCAGGCGCAACGAGGAGATGGGCGTCGTAGGGCATGACCAGGCCACGGACGCCACCGCCGAGCAGGGCGTCACCGTCTCCGAGACCCTCGTCCCCGGCGGCCGCATCGTCACCGAGTTCGTCGCCGGCCAGGTAATTACACTGTTACAGTATACTGTTCGTTGTCTCCGCCGTTTGTGCGATGTCACAAAATCTTTTCTACAGGCGGTTGGTCAGTACGTCGAGCAGGATGATGCCGGCGCCAGAGGTGCAGGAGGCGGCGGCGGCGGCGGCGGCGGCGCGGGAGGGGTGGGGGATCCTACGAAGATAACAATCGGCGAGGCGCTGGAGGCGGCCGCATTCGCGGCAGGAGGCAGGCCGGTGGAACGCAGCGACGCGGCCGCCATCCAGGCGGCCGAAGCGAGAGCCACCGGCCTGGACGCCAACATCCCCGGCGGCTTGGCAGCCCAGGCGCAGTCCGCCGCCGCGGCCAACCTCTGGACGGCGCGCGACGAGGACAAGACCAAACTCGGCGATGTCCTCACGGTGCTCTCGCGCGCGCTCGTATATACTACTATGTATCAAGTCAATAGTGCAAGGTAATGTAGTAGTAGTAACTTTTGGTGAGTCGCATGGTTGCAGAACGCGACGGCGAAGCTCGTGGCGGACAAGGAGGTGGAGAGCGGCGACGCGGCGAGGGTGGCCGGCGCGGAGACGCGCAACAAGCCCGCCGCGACGGCGAGGCCTGGCGGGGTGGCCGCGTCCATGGCCGCGGCCGCGCGCCTCAACCGCGGGCCAACATGAATCCTTACGCGTACGGTCATGGATATGATCCACGTACCACGCATCCATGTGTGTAACACAGATCGTGTCGCGACGCGAGCACAGTGTAAAATCAGCACGTTGTGTGACATATGCCATGCCTGCACGTTTCGGTGTACGTTTTATATGCTTCCATTCCCTCCTAGCTCACCACTGATCACAACGCTTTAAACCTGTGTTAAAACCGCGGCGACGGATGGCGCCACGGCGTGACATCGTGTGCTCGCCGCGGCGCCTGTCCGCCCAGCTCGCCGGACGGGCGCCCGCCATGGAATTTATGGCGGCGCGAGAGGACAAGCACGAGACGCGGATCGTGTCTGCTCCGCCGTCCGCGCGCACGCCGCCCGGGCGGCTGCTCTGCCGTGCCGATCTGAGCTGAGACGGGGGCAAGCAGCAGGCGACGCGGTGACCACTGCACTGGCAACGTGTCACCTATGTGTGTGTGCCATTAATTGCCCGGAGAAAGAGAGAGAACCGAGGGCCCTGAATTTTCTGCGTTTCGAGGTTGTTGAGACAGATCGAGCAACTACTCTGACCTCCCCATTGATGTTTCGATTCGGCAGTTCGATCGCTTGTCCTCTCCCGGTTTAGTTGTGAGCTTATGAAAACTGAAGCACATGCGGTGCATGAACACAGGGTTAGGAGATTAATTAAGAGTAAGCTTAATTAACAGAGTTAGCTGGTACACCTACGTACCTTTTACAGGTTACACCTTATTAACCATGCATTTGCTGCGTGGTTCTGTGCCAGGCCAGCGTGATCTTGTTGCGAGGAGATGCTGAGATCCACCAATCGGTTGACACTTTTATTGCGCGATCGATGATATGATTTTCAGTTGCGGCCCTGTTCGAATCTGCTATAGAGAACAGATAAAGTTTCATATATTCGTGGCACGTTTTTCAAACTGTTAAACGGTGTGTTTTGTGTCAAAATTTTCTGCTAAAATATCAGATAAATTCATTTTTTAAGTTTGTAATAATTAAAACTTAATTAATCACACGTTAATGTCACCTCGTTTTACGTGAAACACTTTAATTTTCATCTTTTATCTTAACTTTCAAACAACACAACACCGACAGCATGAGTTGCCCATGCAGCCATGCTCATATACTATTTAGCCATGCTAATCTGGCTGCACCTACAAAAGTGCTTATTTAATTACTCCTACTTGTCTATACTTATCCAGTGCATACAGGTAGAATCCTTCATATTTGTAAACGGAGCATTCTACCTTTATATTTGTAATAAACGGAGCCAGCTGATCAGCTTTAAAGTGCTTCTTGAATTAGCCACCGTTTATCGTGAGCTCGAACTGTTAAGTTTTTTAAATACTTACATATATGTAGAAATTTTCTAGATTTAAGTTTATAATACTTAATATTTAATTAATTATACGTTAACGGTTTGTTATGTTTTAGGTGTCATTAAAAAGCTAAGTTAAGAAGCATTTTCAAACGAAGCCTTCCCATGCAAAAGTATTAAGAAGTATATATACTCGTGTGTTCATATATAATTATATCATTATTGTCACGTATACCTGCGTGAGTAGTAGTGTACCAAACTGATCATCATGGTTCCATCATATATATGAGGTCGTCGTTAATTCATGGGAGATGGATCATCAACCGGCCGGTGAGAGACAGACGGTGCAGATCGAGATGGGCGAGCGAAAGGCAGGAGATCACGTGTAGTGTCGATGGAGACAGTTGAGTATACCTCATACATACGTACGTACGTACGTACACTGCTACAGCTACGTATACCTTCTCCCCGATTGTGACAAGAAACCTCTTTCAGGCCAGCTAGCCTCATAGATGCATGGGAGAGATTCTTTTCCCTCGATGGCCCCTCCATGTCGTCTAAAAAGGTCATCAAAAAAATTTAGAAACATTTGAAAAAATTTAGAAACATTTGGTAAGAAAGATCGATCAATGTATAGTACATCACTTTATAAGTTCAAAGTTGACATATATAATTAGAAAAGTATAAACTTGACTGTGAATTACACGTTATATTTAAAGTCAAATTTTGTTGTTTTTGTCTTTAATGTTTCTGAAGTTGTGTAGCTATTATTCACTTTTGGCTTTTATACCGTGAATATGATAGATATAAATATTTTATCTATATATAGGAGTAGCTTAAGACTGATGTTGTAAAATATTCAAAGAAACGTCGACGGTAGCAACTGGATAGTGTTGTCTGTTCCAAAATACTTAAATCTAAGATGGGATATGACACAATGAATTTAAACATTCGTTACACTAATATGAGTCGCATTCTATTTTACATTGAATTATTTGGGATTGAATTATTTCGGATGGAGGGAGTAGATCCGACGGTGGGAGCCAGGCCGTGGATACATCAGGCAGATATCCGGTACAGTGTACTAATCAATTCATTCTGGTCGACATTTATACAGGGCTAACTACTACGTGCAGTGCATACATGTATACATACGCTTCAATTCACCCGTCAGATCGACTTGAATGTGTCGTTGCATCGATGACGGTAGCAAGGTCATGTGAACCCATCCATGCACACAGCTAACTAGCCACGTACGTAGTACCAACCAGGTCACGTACGTAGAGTACACGTACTCCCTCGTCATGCACGATTGCACGCACAGTACGGCACAGACATGAGTACGTATTGTGCTAGTCACGTTTGGATTCTAGACTCGATTCCTCACGGTTAAAAATACGTTGCTACCTTTTTTTTCTTGCCTTATTATTAGGAAAAAAATCTAGGCACCTTATGTTTTGAAAAGAAAAAAAGTACTCTGATGCTTCATATAATATAGTACATATGCCCTGGAGGAGGGGGCGCTAATGCGCAATTAACCACACGTCTGCACCTGCTCGTAGTCACCCCACACAATATATATATATATATATATATATATATATATATATATATATATATATATATATAGAGACACACACACATTACATGGCATCCAGCGTGCTACGTAGCTACGTAGCAACCTAGAGTAATTTTATTACTATCACAAACAATTATTAGCGCTACAATATGGTCTTAATGCCATCCGCATATCTGCTGCTTCTCTTCTCTCGGGGATGGGAGATGTGTTTTTGTTTTTTTTTTCTTCTCGTTGGTTCTATAATTTTTTACACACAGAAGATTTTGTACAATTGATATGCATATGATTTAATGTAATACTTCTGATCTTGGTTGTATGTGTTAATATGCCGGTAAAAAGATATTGATACTCGTATTTTAATGACATGAAAATTTTCACTTACTTTTTTAAACGGACAAATTAAGTAAATATATTACTCTATATAAAGTATTCTATACGTATTTATGTATGTATACAAAGTATATGTGTATAAATTTTAGATGTATACATATATATTTTGGATATAATTTTTTTACACGTACGTACATGAATAAAATTTACACACACATATATACAAAGTATATATATAATATATTGACCACTTTAAATGCCGTGGGATAGTTGAGAATTCATTGTGGCATGTCAGCATTTTTTTTAAAAAAAGCCCCTGTGTTTTTATTAATTACATACTGATTTCCATCAACATTGTTCGTTCGATCTCGCTGTAGTTATTCGTATGTCTAAAAAGATTCGTGGGCTCAGAATTAAAGCAATCGCGCGCACGGCTAATCGCTGGTTAGCGATTTCGGTGCGGGGGCATTGTGTACGTACGAGCTAGCTGGAATTGCGTATGTTACGGCGACAAACATACAAAATGCGTGGCGAATTTTTACAACAGTTAGGACGACAGTCACACGTACGAGTAGCTATAGCTAAGCAGATGTACTGCGAAGCAAATGTGGTAGTTGAACGCTAGTACAAACTCTCAATACATTTGCAGGTTAGTTTTGCTGATCTGACCAAGTACAAAACACTGTACGCTGTACATGTATCATGTATGGTCTAGACCTAATCTCACTTGGATTTGGACGAATAATTATACAAGGGTGTGATAATAATTATTCAGTGTCTCAGACAGAATGCATGGTAGCATAATATTTTCTGCTGCTCAATTATTTATTTTTTCTTTATAAACGAAAAGGGCACTATCTCCTGATGATGCTACTTATCATCCACGTGTTGCTAATGTTGTTAAGTATAGGTAGGACTTAGGAGAGTAATCCAAACAAATAATGCATGCTTAGTCAGCTTGGAGTACTTAAGTCAGTTTTGTCCAGCAACAGGTGAGCCACTGAACAGCTGCAAACGCAAACGCAAACGACGCCTCCTATAAACTCCTCACAGTGCACAGCCCACAACGTCATCGTGTCCGTCCTTAGCTAGCAAGGAGTAGCTACCTAGCTGAAGCTGCCTAGGGGGGAGTAGCTAGCTAGCTAGCTAGGCGAGATGCTGGGCTGCTTCTCCCGGCTGCGGCGGCCGGCGTCGGCGGGGGCGGCGCCGGCGCCCATGGCGCAGTCGGACGAGGCGTCGACGTCCACCTCGGCTGGCGGCGCCGCCTCCACCGCGGAGACCTCGCCGTGCTCCTCGTCCTCCTCCCTCCGGTGCAAGAACTCGGGCGGCCGCGGCGAAGATGATGGTGTCGGCGACGATGGCGGCGCCGTCGTCGCTAAGAACGCCTCGGCGCTGTCCGACTCCGGGCTGTCGTCGGCCATCGCGTCGCGCCGGTTCTTCCTCTCCTCGCCAGGCAGGTCCAACTCCATCGTCGACTCGTCGGCGCACGGCGGCGCCGTTGGCGTGGGCGTCGTCGGCGTCGGCGCGGCCGGGGTGGCGGTGCCGACGTACTCGCCGGACCCGCACGCCGACTTCCTCAGGTCTATGGAGGAGATGGTGGCGGCGCTGCGGCTGGACGCGCGCCGCCGCGGCGACAGGGCGCGCCTCCACGAGCTGCTGCTCTGCTACCTCGCGCTCAACGACAGGCGCGCCCACAAGTACGTCGTCAGCGCCTTCACCGACCTCCTCCTCCGCATCACCGCCGCCGCCAACCTCGACGACGGCGAGCCGCCGCGCCATGGCCACCTGCACGAGTCACATTGAACCCTTTGCTTTCTTGATTTCTTCTCTTCCATTTTTTGATTTTTTTCTCTCATTTTGAGTTTTTTTCTCTCACTTCTCTATTTGCATTGCTGCGTACGAACAGATTTTTGGTACGAAATTCTTCGAACGATCGACTGAAAATCTCGTTGCATGCAAAATTGCAAGCAAATGTTTTGTCCTCTAAAATGTCAGATTGTCTAGCTAGCTAGCTGTAAATATGTCTGGAAATTTCGTACCAAAGTTCAGTTCGTATGCAGAAGCTTTTCACTTTTTCTAAGGCGTGAGCGTGTTGGTGAAGACAGTATGATATCGGCTTCCCCAAATGTGCTGCTGTGTGTTTGCTTTTTTGGCCATCTTTATGGCTCATCTCATCTTTCCTGCTCTATCTCTGCTGGTTATCTGAACTTCCAAATCAATGCTGAATTTGCTGTTGTGTGGTTGATGCTGTAATAAGCTGTACTAACCATTATGATTGCTACTAAATATTTGGATGTGTATATACAATCTTATTGGCTTTCCATCACAATCTCTGCCACTAATTGTATGTATCTTCAAAGAATTCAGCATTCAGTCCAGTTCTTATCAGTATTAACACAAGTTGTAAACTACCCTGTAAACGAGGTCTCTTCCCTTGAGAGGAGTGAGGTCTTCTTTGGATCCAGCCACAGTTGGCAATAATAAAAGCAGGTGCCGTGCAAAACAGAAAACCAATTGGCAGAGTGCATGACCCTCTGTATGTGTTAGTTGGACACTTGGACGGATCACATCTGAGTGACATCAACATTTCTCCTCTTTCGTGACAAAACTAATGTATCGTGATGGCAAAAACCTCTAAAAAGAAGAATAAAGAGTCTTACTAGTTACGAACCGCACAGCAATTAATCCTGTGAGTAGAGACATTGACATTGCAACCGAGAGAAAGATCAGCATATCCTGTGAGTAGAGACATTGACATTGCAACCGAGAGAAAGATCAGCATAGATCTATCTGTCTTTCCCATGAAGACCTTCACTCACTCACTCACTGTACCAACCTGATCTGAACACAGATGAGTTTCGCTGTCTCTATAGAAAACTTCATGTTTTTTTGGGACCAGCTCAGTTGCTCACTGACTAATGTATGTCGCTGGAAAACAAAGCCAGTTTGACATCAAGATGGGAACAAAAGGACATTGTGCATTTGTGCAGCCATGTTGCTATCCCTGCAGCAGCAACAGCAACAGAACAACGCTGGAGCAGCAACCAAACACGGCATCTTGGACAACAGTATAATCAGAAACAAGATCTGGCAAGTCCACCACCGGCCAGCAGCACTACACTTCCTTTCTGACCGGCAGCGACGCCGACATACAGGTGAAATGACACGGAGCAGAAGATGGCATTGCGACACAGGCACAAAACAGCACAAGCACCGGCAACGCTCCCAACAAGAAAAGATAAAAAGCAGATTTGGCACCATGATGCATATGCACTAGAGTCTGCGTTCCACACCACAGGATATGTATATCATTATATGCATCCATGAAAGAGCAGTTTAGTCTAGCCTAGTACTCCCTCCAGTCTTAAAATATAGCTACTTCTAGGATTTCAAAATACAACTACTTTTCCACCTACATCTTCATCTCAACCAATCACAACTATTCCTTACCGGTTACCGCAACCTTTATCTCTTAAAAAGATGGCACAAGTAGTGGTATTTTGAGACGGCGGGAGTAGCAGATATATATACATTTTGCGACATAGAAAGAGAAACTGTACCACATTATCCACACCTTTTTTTTTTGCCCTGGAACAATGGGCAGGAGCTGGTGGTGGTTAACCTCACTACCTGAGAGGCTGGGACATATCTGTTTCTGAAAAGAAAAAAATTCAAATATATATCCAAAGCAATCGAATGGCAGAACAAATATACACAAGTGTTCAGGTTATTAAATCAAACCACCGCATCACTTTCTAATCCTATCCATAAATTATAATGTCTAGTACTACAAGGATGGAATGTCATGACATAGATATACCAACTATGCACTCTGAATCTTATCAGCTTCCACAGCTGCCCAAATTGCAAACACCAACTAAAATGAATAAAGATATGCAGCACAACAGGAATGGTGTTTAAGTGGCTTACCGTCATATAATTGCACAAAGAAGATTGCAAGAGGGTACATTATATAAAGATCAATTATTCAGTACAGAAAGGTACAGAGTGCTGTCTAGGAGCATGGCAAGTCCCTACAAAGAACACAATGGCACCAAAAAACTGTACTGATTCCCCCACCCACACCTTTACTCTGAATAATGAACTAACATCAATCAAGACCAAACAGTGTAAAGAATAGGGGCAATTGCCCACTGATATCATTGAGCCAATGTCTTGATCTAGGCACTACTAACATCACAGTTCAAATTAGAGGCAACTGATCACACAACGGATATTTAGTAATCATCAAATTGGAAGAATAAATACTCTTCAGGACAACCATTCAATCAGTAAGCAATGGACACTTGTCAGAAAAATACTTGCTGAGATATGTAGCTTCCAGCAATAACGATGACAATCATCCTAAGTGCAGGTACTATATTCAAAGGTAATATTTCTAGTGCACAGCAGCATATTTTGTAAACCAGCATTTAAGAGAAGGTACAGAAGCGTCGCTCAAATTAAATAAACTGACAAGGAGATGTGCTTTTGTGAGAAGAGGCTAATCAGATGGGTCAAATTCTCTCTTGCTCTTGAGGGAAGCCCTTTTCCTTGAATCAGAGTCTAATTCATCCATATCGGATGAAATTGCTAGGTACCCATAAAATATCCTCCTTTTCTCACCTGTCCTGTTATCTGTTTCAACCAGTAAAGGACTATTATCAGAACCTGACTGGTTGGCTCGTGCACGCAACCAACCAATACGTCCATGATCTTGCCTCTCAAGGAAATCAGCAAGGCGCTCAGCCTCCTTCAAGCCAGCTGGGCTGTTTGCAAACTTGATAAGTGTCAAACCCAAGTGCCCTTCCTTTCCATACAAGGACTTCGACTTGCCACCAGCAAAACCTAGTTCTGTAAACAAAGATAGATTGACACAGCAAATATTACTGTGATATATACGGCATTATTCCACGAACATATGCTCCACAGAGCAAGAATTGCATAACTGGGAAGTGGGAATGCTATCTCTCAAGTGATCTTATCTCTCGATATCCAAATATGGCGCAATTCTAATTTGTAGACTCAACAGCATTGCTACATTAGATGTTTAGTTTAGCAAAAAATGTGAAATCTAAACTGGTACTGGAGTTCTTCATTTACAAAATGGGTGGCAAAGACAAGTATTGGGCAGAGACCCTTTTTTCCAGATCTATCAAGAATGCGACATTTCCCACTGGAAGTAGTTTATCTGTATGATGGACTCAACTGAGAAGACAAGACATTGAGTTCCTTTAGGTCAGGATATAGGTCATGAAACAGACAAAGGTGACCCAGGTGCCATAGTGTTGCCTAACCGTTTGGCTGGACATAGTTTTGCATGGACAGTGCAAGACCTTATGGTTTGTGCAGTATTCCAGGAATAAGTTGCCTTTAGCTTAATGCATACTTAACATTGGATGTAACTACTATTTCTAGTAGCACCTAAAGACATGCCCACACCCAAGGTACTGTTGCTCCTGCAAAGATCAAGCTTGAAAGAATGCATCATCAAGAGTCAAGACTAATGCCCCAAGGTACTGCCTCAGCAGTATGCCCAATAAGCCAAGGCAATTCTGCGTTGCAGCAAAAATAGAATAACAGCAAACCACTACCTGCTAACATTTTTTTCAAAAAAAAAAAAAAACAAGGTTGTACCAAGACAGCTACTACTAGTCTAGACATTAGCAAGGCAATACACCTAGTCAATCTTATCACATGGCATATTTGCCCAAGCGCCAGATAATAATGAGAAATGTTCAGCGCTCTCCGAGCCATCAGTTTGGGTAAGATATAACAATGGTCCTGCTGATTCACCTGCTATCAGGCTATGGCATTCTTGTGTTAATAGTACTGTTACACCAAACAGAAATAGATGACTTCTAATGATCATTTAGTTGGAAATAAAAGCTTCAGTTAAGCGGGTCTTCGAAAAGCTGTTGAGCTTCCTGCCATATAATCCCTTAACTTTCTTCATGCATTTATCCAACTAACAGAAACTATATATGCAACAGGTGCTTGCACACAAACACTACACTGTCCATGTAAGGAGTTTGAGATAGCAACGTATAAGTATACCTGAAATTTTCTTATCCATTTCTTTATTCCCCAAACCCTCAGCGCGGCCATCTTTCTTCCTCCCTGTAGCAGTGTTGTGAATGATAACAGTTGGTGGCCATATGATAAGGTCCTCCCTACTTGCTTGAACAAGGTCAGGGAGTAATGACTGGTATGCCTTAGAGTGTTCAGGGACTTTTGTATAATCCCATCCCATAAGGACGCATAGTGCCTTGTGCAAACCAAGATGGTCAATGAATGAATCCGCATTTGGTGGGTTGTAAGCATGCATGACAAGTCCATGCACATCAGCAAAGTCCTTAGAAGACCTGGAATTGTGCACATTGACCAGACATAATCACAAACAAATTTAAGACCTGGTAAACATGAGCTGAATACTAGCAAACTTAATGCAGACTTCCTTACATATGTAATATGTTATCTGACAGTGTCTATACATGCCCAAAAAAAATCTTAACTTTATCATACCAAGCCACATAACATATATATCGAAAATATATCACATGAAAGCAGGAATATAGGATTCTAATGCCAAAGGATCCATGGTAGAAAAAATAATGCTGACAGGTTTGTTTACTGTTTAAATAACCCACACCAGCTGCTGTGTCCAAAGTTCTAGGACCCAAGCATTGTATGGCATTAAGCAGCCAAATCACAGAAGGGATCCTACGGAGCAGTCTGAGGGTGAGACAGCTAGTAGCAGACATAGTAATAATTATTGCTAGCCATAATCTCAAGGTAGTTTCTACTTTCTACTCCATCTCCTTCAAGATGGTTCATTTACAGACTATCGACTATTCAAATTGAGCACTGCCATACTAAACTATGTGCTCACGTGAGACACATCAAGGAAAAAGCATCACAAGCTGCACAACATATGCACTGTTAATGCCTAGGTGCTAAAGCGCACACCTCCTAGCATAACAAACTTTAGATGGCAAAATTTTAAAACTAATTATTGAAAGAAAAAGTTAACAACTGTTTTGCAATGATATTTTCCTGATGTGGCATTTTGACTGGTGTTTTTCAAGAGGATGATAATCTTGAGAAACAGATAAGGAAAATATTCTACATGGAAAGTACGGCTCTACCATGGAAATGAATAAAATAGATTGTGTAAGAAATCCGACTTATGAGTCCAGCTCAGCTAGGCGAAGGAAGCCTGGAAGCGTTGCTTAAGGAAATCAGTGAATACATGGAGAAGGTATTGATAAGCAAGGATAGGCATAGGCCTGAAAAAGAAGAAGCCTGAGCGACTATGAGGGGACCACTATCTAATATTCCAATGCAACTTATATACCTTTTTCAGCACAATATTTTTTTACCTAAATTTTCTCTCTTTCATTTTCTTGCTTTATTTTCCTATGGAAGGAATAAATCGGAAGTAGCCAGTCAGGTTATAAGTGGTCCCTTTACAAACATTTGTTTGACCTTTCAAATATGATAAGTTCCCATTTTCCGCTACTTTCTTTTGAATTACCTTATGGCATTATGCACCCTCACTATTAGATTCTAGAGCGATGTTGGCGATCAGGTCCTCAGTACATAAGAATATGAAAATATTGCGTGCTTGGTCACAGATGCAAAGCCCATTTTAAGTGTTGAATCCATATAGTAGATAAGTCGGACCACAGGGTGAACCAGCTAAGCTCTTGGTTCATCAGTCTGGCATTCAGACTGGCCGATTGGGCAGTTATACCATGGGCCACGGTTCGGAGACATTCATCTAAGATGCATATTTCCTTCTAAACTGCACTAAGTTGGTGGTAGGATGGCAACGTGAGGCTGCCCCAACGTGAAGACCTAGGGTCGAATCCCCACCCAACAGCCCTTTTCAGCATTATCTTTTGCAAAAAAGATTATGTTGCAGACCTTGACAGAAGGAAGTGGGCCTTGGTTTGGCGCCCTATTCGCCATTAGAAACACTCTTCAAGCCCCACCCAATCCAACTGATCCCGGTTTAATGCCCAGTTCGCCTGAAAACTGTCAGGTTTGAGCAGTTCAAATCGGTCCAAACCAAGCTGAGATCCACTTCTAGTTTTTCTTTTTTCTGATTAAAACTCCAGTATGGTCCATCTTTTTCAACTATGGTTGAATCTTGCAGTGAGATCCTTTCTACTTCAGACTGATTTTTTTGTCCATTCAAAATATTTCGTCTATCGGCCCTTCAAAATATTTTGTCTATCAGTGCATATAACATGTCTCCTCATTAGACATCAGATCTAAGAAGACGCGCTATTTTACTAAAAATATTCTGTATTGTGCACCACTAAAAATATTCTGTATTGTGCACCAAAAGTTTGTTGATTGATTATCGAGCATATTCAGTTTATATCTAATGTCGCCATAATGTTTCGGTAAACACACGTAAAGTTAGATCATCAAAATCAGGGCCAAACTTTGAGTAGCAAAAGGCATTCTTGCCACAGTCTACAGAAAAGGCAACCCACACATGTGCGGCCATGAATGAACATTCAAACTTGCCTAAATATGAGTCTAACAAAGTATGTTACAAGCCAAACAAGCCTGAAATGTTTAGTTGCGCGGTTTGTCTACTGTTGGCATTTGAGGCAGGAGGTTGAAAGATCAAAAATCAGTGGTTGTGGAGTATTTTTTCTAATTTAGGTGGCATGGAAAAGAGGACAATGGGTCAACCTGGTTTATCCATAACTGTACACCAAAATCTACCAGTTCAACAAGGATCACGTTGCCTATCGCAAGCTCATTACCATAATTTACCACACCATCCTTAAAAGTTCAGCTACAGATCAAATAACCTAACACTGAGAGTACTTATCCACAACCAAAACTACACGATATTAGTGGCAAATCTTTACGGTACTTGCCACTTGCTAATATGGATAACTACCCTGCAGCAAGAAGTGGAACAGGATATGAAATTTATATGATTATATCTAATATCAGAACAGTGTTCTTTTCAGTACACAGAATCAGAACTCTTAACACAACAATGCAACTCTCAAAAAATGTAGCTATGTATGCATACCTCAGAAAGTTCACAGTAACATAAATTTCAAACAACAGTGGCATAAAATTAATTAACTGAATATAGAAAAGAAAGCATTTCGGATCTATCTATAATTCTAATCATAAAACTAAAATACCACTTTACTCTGATCTTCCGTGGCCAGAAAGAGCCAAAACAAACCACAAGTGTTAGCTGCGGGGGCAAGCTCCACACACTTCATAGGCCCTTTCAATGAGTTTTCGGGACATGGGTCAAAGTGATTTCTAGACCAATAGCAAAAGCAGCAAACATTTCTTATTGGATAGATTCCATTCCTAACATAGTGAACTGGCTTTGATCAGTTCATTCTATTTCGTTGATAGCCTCACACACACCTTTTGTTTACTTATCTTTTGAACCTTTGTTTACCTATCTTTGAAGTGGTAATAGCAATAGCAATAGCCATAGAAATGGGAATAGGAAGACGATCATCATTGCAGCTGGTATTACTAGTCCAGTAGAACACAGTAGCATCAACTCTTACGGTCTTACCACAGGAAAAAAAACTTGACTAACGGGAAACAATTTTAGGAACCATAATACACTAAACCTACAACTTGCGTCAACATTCCTAGTATCACTACCGGTATCTAGAGTAGTCATCCATTGCCCAGCAATATAATTCGTGCAAAGTAAGCAGTATGGAAAAACACAGACCTATCGGCTAGCATTTTACACCAAAATGAAATACTGTGGTGTGGATATCTCCATTCAGACAGGCAGAACATAGTATCAACGTCAGTTTATGTCAATAAGAAACAAACAGCAAAGTAGTAAAGCCATGTCAAGTCAAAGAGTAAGAGTAAGAGCGAGCTCAACGATGGAAAGAAACCAGCACAAGAACCTGACTACAAACAATACAAGAAAGCTTGCCAGGAAGGAAGTGACAAGCAATGCGGGATCACCAAACCTGCCGCAGGCAAGGCAAGGGACGCGTCCACCTTCAAGGTAGCTCCGCCTCTGCACCGCGCTCTCGTTGAGCATCTTGGCGTACTTGAGAAACGCCCTCCTGAGCGCGTGCCTGTCCACCGCCGTGTGGGGAGGCGGCAGCTGCTGCTGTGGCGCCGCCGTATCGAACCGGGGTTGCTTGGGGTGCCTGCTGTGGAAGCCCTCGTCGTGCTCAGCGAGGTGCTTCCGCTTGGCGTCGTGCTGCGCCAGCTGCTGCTGCGGCGGCAGCGGCGGCCAGACTTCGTGGCCGGCCCCGCGCGGGAGGTGCGGGAGCTGGGGCTCGAAGGGGTAATCAGGCGGCAGGGCAAAGTAGGTGCGCACGCTGCCGTCGGCGAGCAGCATGGTGCGGCGGTCCAGGTTGTGGAAGCCGTACGACGGCGGGGGAGGGGTCTCCACCCGCGGCTGCGGCTGCGGAGGACGGAAAGCGGCGGCCGGCGACGCTGCGGGGTTGCGCGCGCCAGGAGGGGGATGGCGCCTGGGGTCGCCCGCCGTAGACGGGGTCGGGGTCGGGGTGCGCGCGGAGGTGGACGCCGCCCCCTTCTCCCCGGCGGGCGGTGGCGGGCCCCAGCGCGACTTGCGGGGCGCCATGGCGGCGGTGGCGGAGGGCGGCGGCTGCCTCGCGGCGGGCGCGGCGGCAGCGGCGGCGGCGGAGGGCTTCGGGTGAGGAGGATTAGGGTTCATCATCGGATGGCGATAGATTTGGGGAATTCGGGGAATGGGATTGGGATTTTCGGTTTCGGATTTGGAGCTTCGCTCGCTGCGGAGGCCGAAATTTTGACAGATTCACCTTCTAGAAAACTTATTCCAAAAATAAACCATACCAAAACCTTAGGCATTGTTCGTCAGTGTAAGTTCGAAACGCAGCAGTGTTCCGTGCCGTCGAAGCTTTTGGCGCACAACAAAGTATCGTGCAGCGACACTATAGCACAAACGCCGTCCATCATCTGCCGTCAGTGAGTACGTAACGACGTCCATACACGCCGTCATCTGGCGAACAGCGAGCCGAAAATTTCCCGTCGCCAGCCATGCGATGGCGCATACCATTCCCCTTTCTTCCTCCAGTACAACACACGCAGTCAGGCGAAGAGCGAGGCGAGGAGGCGACCAGAGGAATCTTCTTTTTCCACATCGATTCTCGGCCGCGCGTTGTCTTGCGGCAGCAGTGGCGGAAGGTGGCGGCAGCGCATGCGCTCGAGTTGTCGGTGTCGCCCTCGAGCTCGGTGAAAGCCGGCCAGTGCGCTCGCTGTGCGCAGCGTCAGCGGTGGCCGTCCGGCCGGGTAGCTTTTTCGGCCGCCCGAGTCCGTGAGCACTCGCACGGGTGCCACAGCGCTGGGGACTTGAATCGCTTCAAGGCAGCAAAGCTGGCGGAGTTTTTGCGCCACCTCTATTTGAGGCCGAGCCCGTGCTCCGTCCGATGGACACGAGGGGGAAGAAGCGCAAGAGAGAGCAGCAGCTCTTGCCGCCTGCTGTGGAGGGGGCCATTGTTCAATCCCCTCCAATGGTATCGACCTCTGTTCGGGCCGCCGATCTGGAGTTCGGCGAGGGTTCCTCCGAGTCCGTGACCTCCGACGCGGGCAGCGCCAAGGCTGCAGCCGACGACGTGCTGCACATCGCCCACGCCTTATGCAAGGTCTGCGCCAAGTCTCCGAAAGTCGTCGTTGAGTTCGTCCGCCGAGTGAGCCCTGCCACCGTCGGGCGTTCAATTAATTGGGACGTCATCCGCGACGACGACGCAACAAAGGTATTACCCCATGTCCACACATGATTCTTCCGATTCATTGTCGCTTGACTTAGCCATAGTAGATATCGGAAGGGCGTCACCGCTGGACCGATATGGAGGTCCGTGTCTTTCTTGAGAGCTGTTTGGAGGAGATTGCTGCTTACAACATCACCTCTAACACCCCCAAGAACAAGGCATGGGACAACTTGGAGAAGAAAATGTATGAAAAATACAAAAAGGTGGTCAATCGAGGGCAATTGCAATACATCTGGTGCGACTGTAAGAAACGGTTCCACTTGTGGGTGTGGCTGGAATCGCAGGTCACTGGCCTTGGTCATGATCCGGTTACTTCAGCCATTGTCGCCGACGATTCGTGGTGGAAAAGCCAAAATGGGGTACGTCCTTACAGGCACATTTTATTTTTCGAAACCATATTTGTGGCCTGACATGTGATGAACTGCAATGAACAATTGTTATAGAAATTCATAGCACAATATTTTGGTCCATAGTCGTGTCGTCAATGTGCAACAAGAGCTGGAACTGCTTATTTCCTAGTTTTTTACAGCACATCTGCACTAGAGTCAAAACTAGAGCTGTTGTGCATAATCTCCAGCTCAAGTTCTCCTTTTTGCAATTTTGGGCTTGATAAGATAGCAGCTTAACATCTCTGTAGCTGTCTTCCGGGCATGAAAACACATATTTGTGCACATCAGCTTGCATGCCTTGTGACCAACTGATTGTTAATATTGCCATGATACAAACTAACTAGTCCCCATGTTGTCTAATTTTAATATGGAGGTTAACAAACAGATGAACCATAGTGATATACAAGCAAGCAACAAATTTGACAATCATTTTCTGCAATTGGAGGACAGTATTTTTATTGCATAGTGGAGTTGATAGAGAAAATTGAGGTGTCCTTAATTTTATTGGTAAGTGTTGCATTCATACACCAAGTTTTGAAAACAGGATAATTGGAGGCCAGCTACATATGCACATAAACTCTTGTAAGCAAATCAACTCTTTTGGGCTATAGCTAGTGTACTGCTATTTGCTGGACTTTAATTTGTAAAAAAAGTAGCACTCCATGCCATTTAGGTTGATGTTGCAGATACTGTAGTTGTAAAGCTGTACCTAGCATTGGTAGTTGTCGAAATGGTATGCTTGTAGCAGCAAGCAAAGTGAACAGGAATCAGATGAAGATTAGAATTTTTCACACTTTTGCTATTTAATTACAGGAGTCAAAAAATGTTGGATAGCTAGCTTAAGACAATTTTAAAAATGTCAGTGCACAGTGTGATATCTTCAGTTGATGAGAGTGCAGAATCTGTGCAGAATAATTTTCATGCCATATTTGTTCTTCAAATCAGCATCATGTATTTGTGTATCTGTCTTAACATTTTGGGCATGATTTTATTGCTTAAATTAGATCCAAATTTATCAGTCCTTGAATGGCAAGGACTACTTTATATTTTACCTGCCATTTGTCCTTCAATGGCAAGGATTACTTCAATTGCATTTTGAAATATAACAACACTTTACATGGTGCTGATTGGGGTCAATGTCGTGCAAAATTTCAGAATTTTCAGGTATATTGTGAATTGTACAGTTCCTTTATATGCTGTTGCAAATTTTGTTGCTTGATGTTTGAAGTGACATGCTTTCGAGTTATTAATAATTTAATCATGGATTCCACTGGGTTGCATGCTTTTCATGAATCATGTTCGTGGTATGATAGTTTAGGGATTGTTGTTTACCTAAAACTGAAATCTTGGTAGTAATGTTTGCAAAACAGCAGAACACATGTATTTTACTGAATTTTAAAACAGCAAACTCAAAGGTACAGCCACTAGTGTACATGACCCTGCAGAATTTTTTGCATTTTTAATTTTATTTATTTAAAGATTTGCAAAAATAATTTTTCGTTTCAAAATATTGCAGAAATAATCTCCTCTCGCCCTCTGGGAGGGCGAGTTCTAGAATCGCCCTCCCAGAGGGCGATTTTTTCGACGTGGCAGACGGCCGTTGGGCGCCGTCTGCCGCGTCGCCGCCTTTTTTGCAATTTAGTCCCTTGCCGTCCTTACAGAGGGCGTTTTTCACTGTTCATCAGGGGGCCGCCTGCAAAAGGGCGGCCGCCCTTACAGAGGGCGATTTTTTGCCCTCCCCTATAAAATCCCCATTTCTGACTCCGCGGCCGTCATTCGCAGCCGTCGAGACTCGAGAAAAATAGTAGAGCGAGGGGTGAGGAAGAAGAAGGAGAGCGGCGAAGCCCTATCGGTGTGCACACTCGATCGCAGGTAAATACAATATCCCGCTATATGTTTGTGTTATTTATTTTGTGTAGAATATATAAGAAAAGAATTTTTTTTTGAATATTTGAATAGTTGTTTAGTAAGATATTGATTTATAAATTAGGGCACGATTTAATTTAAGGAGTTTGACCTAGGACGAACCGATTTAGATGAACCTACGTACAATACATTCTGATCTATGTCTATGTTATTTAAATAGTTGTGTAGCACTATAATATGGATTTAAAAATTAGGGCATGATTTATTTTAGTCAATTTGACCTAGGACAAACCGATTTAGATCAACATATGTAGGATATGTCCTTATGTATGTATACATTTCTTTGCGTAGAATTTTGTTTAATATAGAATTTAACTTAGGCACAGATTGATCTAGGCAACATATTCGTAGTATGAAGTAAATTAAGTTTGAACCTGTTTATCAGGCACAATGGCAAGCAAGGTCATATTTCAGATAGTTCACGGTAAAGGCAATGTTAGATATGGTCGAGATGGTGTTGATCTGTCAGAATTTAGTATGAAATCAAAGGGCATCGATAGGCCAACCGATAAAACATTTAAGTCGGTCTATAGTTGGTTACTACGTGGATTTAAAGTGGATACAAGAGTGAACACAATGTCTCTATCCGTTGTAGTCAGTCGTGCAACGGAAGGATATTATTGGGAACTAATGCCTGTAGATAACACCGAATCCTGGAGACGTTATGTAGAGATGGCATTTGAAAGGTCCTGGCCCCTTATTATTTTTGTGGCATTGCATGAAATCGATAGCAGTGTTACAGTGCAAACAGAGGATGGTGAAGGTGCTAGCAATGCTGTGGAGAATGTTGGACCATCGATGCGAACTGGGGGTAACGAAGCAAGGTTGGAGGAGGCAATAGGCGTGGCGGATGAGGGGGAGAGAATCGAAGCAATTGTTAAGGAAATGGAGAGGGAAGATTCTGAAAATGAGCTAGCGGAGGGTGATGAATCATCGGACGAGGAGGAAGATGTACTGCCCGTTGATTGGACAAAAGCCGATTTCTCTCAACTTGTTATCTCAGAGGGACAACAAGCACCCTTTGAATACAAGGATAACGAGGTAATCCAAGGTGCCAGGTATGCGCATAAGGAAGACATGAAAGAGGCGATGAAACATTGGGCGGTCTCCTTGCATAGAGAGTTTAGGGTGGTGAAGTCTACCAACTGTGTGTATGACGTGAAGTGCACGAAGGATGATTGTCCGTGGCGCGTTCATGCATATAAGGGAAAATGGAATGACTATTGGAAAGTGAGCATTGTTGGTGAGCACACATGTTGGTTGCCAGGGGTTGATAAGTATCACCGCAACATCACCTCAGCTTTTGTTGCCGGTGAGATGTACAGCGATGTGGTTTGTAACACGGACTTTGAACCGGGCTCCATTATTAGGCACATTGAAAACAAATTCAAGTATACTATAAGCTACTACAAGGCTTGGAGGGCGAAACGAAAGATTTTGGAGATGAGGTATGACACATTTGAAGCATCCTATGATAACTTGCCTCGTCTGTTAGGCACCATTGCTTAGAGAAACCCCAATACCTATTATGACATTCAGACCTTTCCGTTGTCTAATGACCCGAGCAAGAGCTTGCTGCAAAGAGTCTTTTTCTCGCTGGGTGCTTGCATCAACGCATTTGTGCACTGTCGCCCTGTGTTGTGCATAGATGGAACCTTCTTGACAGGCAAATACAGAGGTCAGATACTGACGGCGATTGGAGCCGATGGGAACAACCAGGTGTTACCTATGGCGTTTGCATTTGTCGAGAGTGAGAACACCGAAAGCTGGTATTGGTTCTTGGAGAGAGTTCGCTGCCAAGTCGTGCGTATGAGGCCCAATGTTTGCCTCATTCATGATCGTCATGCGGGCATGTTGAAGGCAATTGACTACCTGCAGAATGGTTGGCCGAACAGGAGCCACCGTTCGTACTTGTCGGCGGTGCAGGGTGCGCAGCTTACCACCTTTCGTCCACGCCCGTCGCGCGAGTTGTTGCGGGCCGATCCGCGACACGTTCCGTGGTATGATAGAGCTTAATTACTTGATGGCATTTTTTGGCTATTTGAAAATATGTGGTACTAATGTTGAACTCCACGGTACGCAGGTTGCGTGAGGCAGGCCTGATAGCGATATGCAGGCTTGTTGAGGCGCGGGCGAACGAGAACGACCCGGCCAAGCGCTGGGATGCGGACCGGTCGCTGCTGGCTGCTTTGGTAGATCGGTGGCGGCCGGAGATGCACACGTTCCATCTCCCCTGTGGGGAGATGGCACCTACGCTTCAGGACGTCGCGTACCTGCTTGGGCTTCCACTGGCCGGGGAGGCTGTTAGCCCAGTGGACGGTGCTGGTGGCTGGAGGGAGGATATCATGGAGCGATTCGCTCCTGTGATGAGGCTACCTGGGCTCCCTGGAGTTGCTCCCCCGAACATGTACACCACCGTCGGGCCTACGAAGGCTTGGCTGCTGCAGTTCACAGTAAGTTAACTTTTACACTTTTTAGCATTTTTAATTTTTATTTTTTAAAGATTTGCAAAAATAATTTTAGGTTTCAAAAATTTGGAAAACTAATAATGCTTATTCGACACTTTAAATGATCTTAAATAAAAAAGTTGTTAATAACAAAGCTGTAGATCTTCGTGAGATCTTTAACTTTCATATAAAGTTTATCTCCATCCGATATCGTTTAAAATGTAGATATGAGATTCTTTTAAATATGTTTTAGATTTTGTAACGAATATTTGGATATGTAAACGATCTTAAATGAAAAAGTTGTTAACTATAAAGTTGTAGATCTTTTAAAAAATAAAAATTAAAAATGCTAAAAATTACACTTTGTTACTTTCCTAGAAATCTTACGAGTTTTAACATCGTTTGTTTTTTGTTGTAGACCGACCAGCTCCACCCCGACGCCGACGAGTACTCGCTCAGACGGTCCTTAGAAGCGTACCTACTGTGGATGTTCGGCTGGGTGATGTTCACCAGCACCACCGGGCACGCAGTAGACAGGGGCCTGATCCACTACGCCCGGGCGATCGCGGATGCGGAGCTAGGGGCCATGCCGCAGTGGAGCTGGGGTTCGGCAGTCCTCGCAGCCACGTACCGTGCGCTGTGCGAGGCCTGCTGCAAGACGGATCCTGGAGCGATTTTCGCGGGCTGCCCTCTGCTTATTCAGCTCTGGGCAGCTGAGCGGTTCGCGATCGGCCGACCGATCGTCGACACCGCTGCGTACGCTTCAGGACCAGCAGCCGACCACCCAGCCGACGGGCCGACAATGGGCACGTTCTGGTGCCGCCGCAACGTAAGTACAAATTGTTTTCATTTCAAATTTCAGATTACGTGCGACTGATGTTCTGACGAGTTGGTTCTCCTTGTGTCGCAGCGCCGTTACGCCCACGTCCAGGTCAGACGGAGCTACCCGGAGTTTGTCTTCGAGTTCGACCGTCTGCAGCCTTCGGACGTCGTCTGGGAGCCCTACACGCACCACGTGGTCGCGGAGAGCACCTCTAGGTCTGTCTGCCTTCTGCACGCGTGACGCGGCGTACTGGTTGACGGTGGTGCCGTTGGTTTTCGACATCTTCGTCGAGCCTCACTGCCCTTACCGTGTTATGAGGCAGTTCGGACTGAGGCAGGGCCTTCCAGTGAACGTACCGATACCCGTCGCGCCCCAGGACCACCAGTGAGTATTTCTCTTTCACCTTTACTATTGTTATGTCGACTACGCGCGGAACGTTCGATGACCATTATGTTCTTTTGTAACACCCCGACCCAAGGCATAATAGGATTGATAGGATACTCATGCCAACAAGTTGCAACTTCTTTTCCGGAAGCCCATCTCCAAAGAACTCTAAAGTTAAGCGTGCTTGGCTTGAAGAAATCTAGGGATGGGTGACTGCCACGCCCAGAAATTCACTACCAGAATTTCCAAAACAAATTGTGTATTAAAATCCCTGTCCAGGACCAGCCAGGGTACACAAATGACAAAGTTGCCATACAGATCCACGTCTTACAAAACAATATAAATCTCTTACAAAACTGCAGCGGAAAAAGGAAACAACTATTCTAATAAACTAAACACTCGCAACGTAGCGACTCCAAACCACAGGCATTCCTCGACGGTAGCAACAAGCCTACTCTTCTGAAAAGTCTTCCTCTGAAACAACCTCCAACTCTGGTGTGGGGAAAAATAAAGCAAGACTGAGTACTACCCACTGTACTCAACAAGTCATACCGGAAAGGAAAATAATGATGCAAGTAATAACAAAGGAGAGCTGCAATGGTTATTTTGCATAAAATACGCATTTAAAAACAATAGTTGAAAACAATAAAACAGTTGAATTAATTGGTCATAATTAAACCATCACTGTCCAACGCTACACCACGTTGCGACAGGCCCAACCATCCACCTGAACTAAACCATTTCCATTAAGTCAAATTATTAAAGAGTTCAACTAATCACGGTGAATCTGGTTGATCGCCCATAACCGCGGGCACGGCTATTCGAATAGTTTTACTCTGATCAGAGATGTACATCTGTACCCACAAGACACAGCCCCACGACACGTTTCCGCGTGCCGGTATACCACCACGGTACCCCTCAAATGAATAAGTATGACTTGCCTTGCTCTTGCGTTGGGTCAACTTCGGCAACGACCTCGAAATAAACCGGAGAGTCGGAATTACCGGAATCTATACGACAAACAAAGCAAACAACAATACATGCTATAAGACTACTGAAACAAAGAACAAAAATATTTTTAATGGATTCTAGACATTTTTATGAATTTTCTGAGACTTGAACGGACTAAAACGGAGTCCGGATGAATTAGTTATGAATTTTTGAAGTTATCTGTGTTTTTACTATAAACAGAAAAATCCTTAATTATTTATTGCGCAATAAACCCTTAGTGCTGACGTCACGCTGACGTCACGATGACGTCAGGGCTGGCGGCGGCGGACTAGGGCTGACGTCAGCAGCGGCGGCGGCGGCTGCGCACCACGTGGCGACCACGCGGCGGGGCGGCGCGGGTGACGCGGCGGCCACGCGGGCGAGCGCAGACGACCCAGATCGGCCCGGGCGGCCGATCGGTCGGCTGAGGCGCGCGGACGGCCGAGCGGCCGGGCTCGGGCTCGACGGAGCCGGCCATGGCGCGCGGCGGCGCTAGGGTTTGGCGGCGCGGCGCGGGAACGGCGGGTGCGCGCGGCGGCAGCGGCGTGGGCGGCGCGCACGGCGGCGGCCGGGAGGCGCACGGCGGACGACGGCACCGAGAGGGGAAGGAGAAAAACGGGAAGGCGGCGGCGCTTACCGACGGCGGAAAACGGCGGCGGCGCTTACCGGCGACGGCGGCACTCACGGGCTAGGGTTAGGGTTAGGGCGGCGGCGGCACGGGGAAAACGAGGAGGGGAGCGCCTCAGGGGGGGGAATAAAAAGGGGCGGCGCGGCGGGAATCCCGCCGGGATTTGCGGCGGCGCTGGCGCGGCGGCCGGCCGTGTCGGAGGCGGACTCGGCCGCGGGCGGGCCCACGCGTCAGCGGGCGAGCGGCGCAGGGAGGCGCGACAGACTTCCGGGCGGCTCGGGCCGCGGCCCGGGAAGGGGAGGGGCGCGGGGAGGCGGCGCGGCCTTGGGCCGCCTTGGGCCGAGGGAGAGGGGAGGGAGAGCGGCGCGCGGGCCGGCCGGGAGGAAGAAGGAGGAGTGGGCCGACGGCCCAAGAAGAGGAAAAGAAAAAGAAAAAGGAAAAGAATTTTCCCAGGGATTTATTTATTGCGCTTGAGGGTTTTTAATTGGTTAAAATTATTTTTAGGGCTCTGAAAATTCCACTAAAAATCCTGTTAATGTATTTTGACATGGGAAACTCAAGAAAAATTCCACCTTGCCATTTTCACTTCTTTAATGCATTATTTAATTGGGTTTCTCTCCATATTTAATTAAACAATTTCTTAGATAAATTATTAAATTCAATTTTTACGATTTGGGAGAACTTCGGGGTGTGACAAACCTACCCCCCTTAAACGGAATCTCGACCCCGAGATTCGGAGGTGCTGGCGAAGAGGTGCGGATGGGCAGCCTTCAATTCATCCTCTCTTTCCCATGTAGCTTCTTCCTCAGAATGATGGCTCCACTGAACTCTGCAGAACCTGGTAACCTTGTTTCGGGTCCTCCTCTCGCTGGTTTCGAGAACACGAATCGGCTTCTCCACATAAGTCAAGTCCTCTTGAATCTCAATTTGATCGGTACTGGCCTGTTCTTCCGGTACTCTCAAGCATTTCTTCAATTGCGAGACGTGAAACACATCGTGGATACCGGCCATGTTGGGTGGAAGCTCAAGCTGGTAAGCAACTTCTCCTCGACACTCGCGGATCTTGTATGGTCCCACAAAGCGTGGTGCCAATTTTCCTTTAGTTTGAAAACGGTGTACTCCCCGAAGCGGTGTGACACGAAGGTACACGTAGTCCCCTGCTTCGAAAACTAACTCCCTTCGACGATTGTCGGCATAGCTTTTCTGTCGAGACTGCGCAATTCTCAATCTTTCTCTGACGGTTCTGACCTTTTCCTCCGCATCGCTCAAGACTTCAGTCCCAAATAGTTGTCGTTCTCCGGTCTGATCCCAAAAGAGCAGGGTACGGCACTTTCTGCCATACAACGCCTCAAATGGTGCCATCTGCAAGCTGGCTTGATAACTGTTGTTGTAGGAGAACTCGGCATAAGGCAAACTCTTGTCCCATGCTCCTCCAAAATCAAGCGCACAAGCTCTGAGCATATCCTCAAGTATCTGGTTCACTCGCTCAGTCTGGCCATCAGTTTGCGGATGGTAAGCCGTGCTAAAATTCAAACGGGTTCCCAATTCTTCTTGTAATTTCTGCCAGAACTTTGAGGTGAACTGGCTTCCTCGATCCGATACGATCTTCTTAGGCACTCCGTGTAAACACATGATTCTTGCGAGGTAGAGTTCTGCTAGCTTCTTTCCAGAGTAGGTAGTATGTACAGGAATGAAATGAGCCACCTTCGTGAGTCGATCCACGATGACCCAGATAGAATCATGTCCAGACGACGTTCTTGGCAAACCTGTGATGAAATCCATTCCAATTTCTTCCCATTTCCATTCCGGAATTTGGAGAGGCTGTAACAGTCCTGCAGGCCTTTGATGCTCTGCCTTGACTCGCTGGCACACGTCACAGAGTGCGACGAATTCAGCTATTTCTCTTCTCATGCTAACCCACCAGAACTTCTCTTTAAGGTCTTGGTACATCTTGGTACTGCCAGGATGAATTGAATACTGAGTTTGATGGGCTTCCGTGAGTATTAACTCCTTTAACTCTTTGTCTTCTGGGACGCACAGTCTTTCTCCCATCCATATCGTGCCATGCTCATTTTCGGAGAAATCTCGGGCCTTTCCAACCCTCATGTTTTTCTTGAGCTCGGCTATCTCCGGATCTTTAGCTTGGGCTGCTCGGACCTGCTCCACGAGCGTTGGTCGTGCTTCTAGAGCGGACGCGAACCCATGTTCAACAATACCGAGGTTCAGCCGTTCGAAGTCTCGTTGTAACTGGCTGCTCATCTCTTCCATACTTGTGGAGTTACAGTAGCTCTTCCGGCTTAAAGCATCTGCCACGACATTAGCTTTACCGGGATGGTAGTGGATTCCCAGATCATAGTCTTTAATCAATTCCAACCATCTTCGCTGACGGAGATTTAAGTCCGGTTGGGTGAAGATATACTTCAAACTCTTGTGATCCGTATACACCTCACAACGGTTTCCAATAAGATAATGTCTCCAGATCTTTAGGGCATGTACCACTGCTGCTAATTCCAAATCATGAGTGGGGTAATTATTCTCATGTGGGCGCAGTTGACGAGAAGCGTAAGCAACCACTCTGCCTTCTTGCATCAATACACATCCTAGCCCTTGGCGAGACGCATCGCAATAAACCTGAAAATCTTTAGTCTGATCTGGCAGAATTAAGACTGGTGCCGTTACCAACTTCTTCTTAAGTTCTTCAAAACTTTTGTTGCACTCTACGGACCACTTGAACTTCTCATCCTTTTTCAGTAACTGTGTCATTGGCTTGGCAATCTTGGAGAAATTCTCAATGAATCGACGGTAGTAACCCGCAAGTCCAAGAAAACTCCTAATCTGTGAAACCGTGCGCGGAGGCTTCCACTTGGTAACCGACTCCACATTCGACGGGTCTACTGCCACTCCTTGAGCTGAGATGATGTGGCCTAGGAACTGTACCTCCTCGAGCCAAAAGTCACACTTGCTAAACTTGGCATACAAGTGGTGTTCCTTTAATTTCTCAAGTACGAGGCGAAGATGTTGCTCATGATCCTCCTTGGACTTAGAGTAAACAAGTATATCATCGATAAAAACCACGACGAACTTATCCAGAAATTCCATGAACACCTTATTCATCAAGTTCATGAAAAAGGCCGGTGCATTGGTAAGTCCAAAAGACATGACTGTGCACTCAAACAACCCATACCGAGTAGTGAATGCCGTCTTCGGAATGTCCTCCTCTCTAATCCTCAATTGATGGTAGCCTGATCGCAGGTCTATCTTGGAGAACCATGTTGCTCCCTTTAGCTGATCAAACAAATCATCAATCCGAGGTAACGGGTATTTGTTCTTGACAGTCACCTCATTGAGGGCGCGATAGTCGACGCACATCCTCTTGGTCTTATCTTTCTTCTCCACAAAGATCACCGGAGCACTCCAAGGTGACGTACTCGGGCGAATATATCCTTTCTGCAACTGCTCATCAACTTGCTTCTTGACTTCCGCCAGTTCATTGGCTCCCATCCTATAGGGTCTCTTGTGTATCGGGGCAGTTCCCGGTACTAAATCAATCCGAAATTCAATTTCTCTCTTTGGTGGCATTGTGGTTATGTCATCCGGAAAGACTTCAGGGTACTCTCTAGCAACAGGAATATCCTCCAACTTCTTAATATCTTTCCCTTCTTCTGCGACCTGTTTCGTCCCATCTACTTGGTTCAAGCACACTCTCTGCTTCTGGGGTGTCGGCGACTGGAACTTCACGACTTCTCCTTTCTCATTAACCAGAGTGACAGTGCGGCTAGCACAATCGATAACTCCCTTGTGCCTTGTTAACCAATCCATCCCAAGAATGACATCTAGGTCCTTGGACTCAAGAAGGATAAGATTGGCTAGAAATTTAGAACCCTGGATTTCTATTTTCACAGAGGGACTATAACTAACAGAGGTGGAACTACTTCCCGGGGTGTAGACCCGCATTGGTATCTTAAGTTCCTGTTTTCTTAGACCATGCTTCCCCACAAAATTCTTGGAAATAAAAGAATGCGTTGCACCAAAATCAAAAAGAGTGATGGCTGGAACTGAATTAACAGGAAACGTACCCAGTACCACTTCTGGTGCAGCCTGTGCCTCTTTTGCTGATGCATGGTTGACACGGGCATGAACAAACTTGGGTCCTGCACGCCTTGGCTTCGGACACTTGTCGGCGAAGTGTCCAGGCTCGTTGCAGTTGAAGCAGACAAATGATTTTCCGCCGGACTCCTTCCTGGGTTGAGTCGATGGAGCTGGCTGAGCTGCGGCCGTTGGCGGACGCGGAACCGGGTTGCGGTTGGGCTGTCCCCCGTTGTTGTTGCGGTTGCCGGAATTGTTGTTGTTGAAATTACCAGGCTGGTAAGGTCGATGTTGACGAACAATCATTGTAG